>CAJQZP010000087.1:0-47064 GCA_907164705.1 Parnassius apollo | reverse complement strand
GACTTTGTTATGCTCTATTAATTGAATGAATGATAGAAGGCTATTTCCAGCCAGATTGTTTACAGACTGATGACGGTGAGAAGGATGTTTTTAAATTAATAATCCTATACTATTAAACGAGCAATTCTTGTATATATATATATATATATATATATATATATATATATATATATATATATATATATATAATCGGGATCTCGGAAACGGCTCCAACGATTTTCATAAAATTTAGTGTCCAGGGAGTTTCGGGGATAATAAATCGATCTAGCTAGGATTTATTTTTATAAAATGTCTTTTTGTCCGTGTTTTTAGGCAATGAAAAACTGCTACAATATCGTTAGAATAAGACAGAACACGAAGACAGAAGGCTATTTTCAGCCAGCCAGATTGTTTACAGACTGATGACGGTGAGAAGGATGTTTTTAAATTAATAATCCTATACTATTAAACGAGCAATTCTTGTATATATATATATATATATAATCGGGATCTCGGAAACGGCTCCAACGATTTTCATAAAATTTAGTGTCCAGGGAGTTTCGGGGATAATAAATCGATCTAGCTAGGATTTATTTTTATAAAATGCCTTTTTGTCCGTGTTTTTAGGCAATGAAAAACTGCTACAATATCGTTAGAATAAGAAGGTAAATTTTGACAGATTGTTAATGATGATAATAAATAGCTTAATTGGTATAATGGGCGGTCACAGAATCGTAAAACCCCGGTTCGAGCCCAGACCGACCGACTTTTTTCATTTTTTTTTTCAAGTTCCTTTCTTTTTTTGAGAAAATCTATTTTTTTCGAGTCCTTCTTAAGTATTTTTTAAAAACACAAAAATTTAAATTAAAATAATTGCACACATGATTTTTTATTCAAATAACCAGTTCCGTTTTTTCTGTTATGTCGCTAAGATCAAAAAATATTATTTATATTTCATCAGTATGTAATTTGTATCTAAATATAATTTCCAAAACACACGAATTAAAAAAAAATCGAACGATGAATACCGAGCAAAGCTCGGTCAACCGGGTACTACTGATTTAAATGCTTCAAAAGTTACTCCTTTTAATGAGACGGTTTAAAACTTTAAATTGAGCCTACCCAAATTTGTTATTTTATGTTCATCATGCCACGATAATTTAAATTAACTTTCATAATGAAATTGGAATGGAATTTGATTTCATAATGAAAGCGGTGCCAAGTTGACTGTCGGTATATCGAAGTGTTGAAGTGTTTGTACAGTAGGGCTACGATGGCTATCCGAGTACAGAACCAGAGCTCGAAACCTGGATAGGTTAGATAGAGTTCGGGAAATTACGACACATCTTCTCGTCAGATATACCTCAATCTCTAAAAACTAGATTGTACAACCAGTGCGTGTTGCCAGTGATGACTTACGGATCTGAGACGTGGTCCTTCACTTTTGGCCGTATGAGGACGCTCAAGGTCGCTCAGCGAGCTATATAGAGGGCTATGCTCGGAGTTTCTATGCGTGATAGACTCAGAAATGAGGATATCCGCAGTAAAACCAGAGTGACCGACATAACCCAACGGATTAGTAAGCTGAAGTGGCAATGGGCCGGCCATATAGCTCGAAGAACCGATAACCGATGGGGAAGAAAGGTTCGTACCGGTAGGCGTAGTGTAGGGCGACCCCCCACTAGATGGAGTGACGACCTGGTAAGATATGCAGGAAGTCGATGGATGCAGGTGGCTCAGGACCGTGCTTTGTGGCATTACTTGGGGGAGGCCTATGTTCAGCAGTGCACTTGTGAAGGGTTGTAATGATGATGATGAATGGAATTTTTGATCAGTGTAAAAACTGTTTTTTTCGCAATCAATTTTAAATTTAATGGCCAATCCAAGCAAGCTTTAAGAAAAGGGCTATTGAATAGACTTTATAAAAAAATGCGTTATTTCGTGTTGTGATTATAGTAAGATTTTATTTTGTTGAACATGTCTTATCTGATACTGTTCCGATAATATTCTGGACATCAATCTGAGCGAGATTTTTAGCGAGATTGGCTCTCCAGCACCTTAAAAACGGCAAGTCCCCGGGCGAGGGTGAAATTACAACAGAGCTACTGGAAGCGGGTGGAAAACCTGTACCTACTTGAAGCACTTCAGAAGCTCTTTAGTTCCGTCCTCCATGGTGGCACTACTCACGGGGCGTGGAGCAGAAGTGCGGTGGTCTTGTTCTTCAAGAAAGGTGACAACGGTCTATAAGAACTACACACCGATATCCCTTCTGAGCCGCGTCTACTTGCTGTCTTCGGGAGTCTTTACGAACCGTCTCGCACGCAAATTCGACGACTTCCAGCCTCTCGAACAAGAATAGTCGCGATGGATGTTACCGACAAATGGACATCTTTGAGTAACCCTATGTCAAGGATATCTGGTCGATTTCAGGTAAATATAAAGCTACAATAATATGTCTTACCTTAGAAAACGCAAAGACAACTCGCATGTACACATTACATCCACTAATGTTACATTCAAATCCCTAGAGGCTATCTACTGAGCCTATAACTAAATACATAAATAATCGTAGAGTAAAGTTTGTTAAAATGTAATAGAAATAATATACAATAATTTATATCGACGTGCAAGAAAAAGCTCATACACGCACATTAGTTTACATTCATACACACTCTACACACACATTAAACATATACACTACACATTAGCTTATATTCATACACACTCTACACACAAATTAAACATACGCAATACACTTACACTGTATACACACTTCCCACATATTTTATACACATACGCTTACTTAACATTTAATTATAATACACGAAAAGAGTGGAAACACTCAATACAAGCATTTTTCATGATTCCCGGGAGTTCTGGTCACGGCATAATACTGAAACTAATCAATGTTAAAGAAATAAACTATTTTATTTTAATTTAATTCCAGTTTTTTCCCGGGAAACTCAAGTTGTGTAATTGAATATAAATTATTTTTGCTTCATTCTTATTCACGTACGATGGTATTTTGTTTCTTTTGTACATTTTATGCAATAATAGAGCAATTATTTACGATTTGTTACAAATACAGGCAACAATAAACCACATCAAAGTTTACACAGTACTCTTTCAATATTCATAGATACAGGCCTCCTTGATTGCCAGAAAGTACGGTTCCTATCTACGTGCATCTACCTATTTGACTTCACTGTTTTATCAGATCGTCACTCCATCTATTGGAGCCCCTAAAATGATATAGATAGCCATTACTTTTGGTAGTCTCATCTATTAAATATTTATTATATTGTGGGGCGATTTCGGCAACTTTCATTAATAATTTTTTTTGAAATAAGTCATGTCCATGGATTTGCCTTTGCTTTGCAGCCAATTTATAATTTGCTGCTTGTTCCAGCTGGTTGTTGGTATTTTTGCGACTCTTACCGAATGATAGGGAGCGTTATCCACGACAACCACACTTCCTGGTTCTAGCTTAAGTATTATATTAATGAACCAATTAAGAAATCTTTCACCATCCATCTCTTCATGATAGTCTTTTGTAGACTTAGATTCAAATACTAGTAGCCATCTAGAAAGGCTTGTCTTTTATTTTTTACCGTTGTATCTAACCATGCTTTTGTCTTTACGTGTCCGGCGTTTACCCACGTTTCGTCAAAATAGTAAATGGTTTAATAGCGGCTCTGTATTCTTTTATTTGCCTCAGATATTTACGCCTCCATAAAACAATATTTTCTCTTTCGACTAACAATGTTCTGCTATCCTGTTTATTGAAATCGAAACCAAGCTCGTGCATTATTTTACGAAGTGTGGTACGTTTGAAAACAGGAATATCTTCGTCAACTTCGCAAAGTGTCATAATTTTGTCCAATGTCGGGTAGTCGTTATTTAAATATATTGAGTGAACTTTTCTCCTTATTGCACATTTGTCTAGTTCATCTAATTTATCGACAGTCGATAGTCGAGATCTTTTTTTCACGGGTGATTTTAATGTGTTAGTATCTTTTGTTCTTTAATAATTTTATAAAAAGTATTTTCCGACACACCACATGCACTTGCTGTTTTTATTACTGTGCTCTCCACAGTCGCATTTAAATCACACAATTTAAAGTATTTATAAACGTTGTAAATTACGTGTCTCTCTCCGCTATGGATTATTGATCCACTTTTGTTCTTTCTAAATGGTGAGGTATTCATTTTTAAAATTTAATGTTGAACGAGTAACACGCAAAATACACAACCGTTTTATTCGAAGGCCTGACTTCAACTGGTCACTGTGAACTCGAATTTCTAATTTCTTGCATTTTAATTGGACGATAACTCACTATTTTCTTAACGCGAACAGACTATAATTTTCAAAGCAAACTAGCACGTTCTTGAGAGCTCGAATCGGATCGGATCGGGAATGGGATGATAGTGTTGTGATATGACGTTTTTATAAGTTTTTTTCGTACTTGACCACCTTCGAGACTGACCCATTGATGGCGGAAAATCGGTACAACAGAGCTTTAAAAAATTTCCCAAATTCAGAAATATGTTAAGAGTTTTATAAAACACATTTATTTAAAGATAGATAGCAGAATATCCTATACTTTTAAACGAGCAATTTTTGTATATATATATATATACTCCAACGATTTTCGTAAAATTTAGTGTCCTGGGAATTTCGGGGGCAATAAATCGATCTAGCCAGGATTTATTTTAAGAAAATGTCTTTTAGTCCGTGTTTTCAGGTAATTAAAAACTGATGCAATATAAGAAGGTAAATTTGGACACTGTGTTAATAATCGTAATAGCTCAAGTGGATATCGAGCGGTCGCGAAATCGTAATGCCTAGGTTCGCATCCTGTCTTTGGTCCGACTTTTTTTCCTTTTTTTTTCAAGTTCCCTTCTTTTGTGCGAAAATCTATTATTTCGAGCCCTTTTTAGTATTTTTAAAAATACAAAATTAAACTAATTGCACTCATGATTTTTTATTCAAATAACCATTTTTTCTATTATGTCAATAAGATCAAAAAATATTATTCATGTTTCATCAGTATGTTATTTGTATCTAAATTTAATTTAAAAAAAACCGGGTCATCCAGGTACTTCTATACGCAAGCCCGAAGCAAAATGTCAATAAAAAGAATGCAGTTTCAAGCGGAAAAAAGTATTTGTATTAAATATATTTCGCTCTACTTATTATAAGCGACGAAACATTTTATACATTTGTATTTTCTGCGGGAATATTTCTTTTAGTTTTTTTTATGGCGAATTTTATTTTAAAATATTAACTATTCTATTATACGATATCTTCTTATAACCTAATAAAACACCAAATCATTGAGTAAAATAAAATTCATTAATAAAATATTTAAAATTAATGTTATTTAAATGTGTGAACTTCAATAGTATATTTACGTGGACGTAAGAAATCCTAACATAACATTATATGTTTTTCTATATTTAATTTACTTAAGTACTTAAAAATCGTGTTTACAATGTTCCAAATATAACAAATACTTTTATAGGTAAGTAATAACTATAATAGCCAGTGTTCTTGGCACAATACCGCGGTGAGTAGGACTGTATGATGATAAAAGTCTTTAGTTATAGTTTTTTTATTATGGCAATAAAAATTGTATGTATTAGAATGTTACGTAAATATTTGATGTAGAGATTTGAAATAAAAAAAGTATAGCTAAATATGTTCCAATTACAAAAAAAGAATTACATAAAGTAAATATCGCGTATGATATATTTTTAAAAAACGTAACGTAATACATTTATATGGCATGTGGTACGCTCCGCAAATGATATAACAATTATTAAAAATATACTTTAAAATATTACGTTACTAGACGTACTGATGCACTGACCGAATTTTGAGAGGTATATTCGTAATTCGGGACTTTTTATTTAGAAATTGTAACCTAATCTAACCTAGTGATGGGACACTAAGAAACGTCTCATAGCGCTTAAACTGTTGCAGTGGCGGCACGCTTGCTTCGCGCGCTCGACTCGCGTATTGCGGACATCAATAACATCCAGCTCCTCCTTGCTACGCTCATTGTTGCACCTATATGAATATGGTTATGCCCTAGACTAGTTTTTAAAAAAATTGCTGTTTTCTGTCTATTTATATTAAACTAAATTTTATTATTAGATCAATGTTAACCAAATATTTGTATGCCTTTTAAGGCGAAACCGTTTAAAATTCCAGTCTACATGTTTATTTGAAACGGTACTGTGATCTATCTTGTCTCATCAATCGTGGATTTTCGACGTGCCATTCGTGTAGATTGTGAAGGTTCATGTAGCCGTCTTTTTTAAAGGTTGATTCATCCGACCACAAATTTTTTTCTAAGAATTGTGGGTCTTCTCGGTGTTTTTGAATCATGGTTTGGCAAAACGCAACCCGAGGGTCATAATTCCGAGATAATAACGTTTGTACTCGCTGTACATGATAAGGGTGGAGTTCATTTTTTTTGTCATATTCGGTGAGCATGATGAGAGTATACTTTTGGGCACACCTGTTCTGGCCTCAATTCCACGTACTGAACAACTTGGGTCCTCATCAACTGCTTGAAGGACTACTTCCTCGTAAGGTAATGAAATTCTACCTTCACCATGCATTTGGTTTGGCCGTCAGCCATCAGAGAAGAGTAGACGGTGCACATTGGTAAAAACTCTGTGATCTGAATAGCGATCAGCATTAGGGTTTCTCTCGCGATACCGTCTAGCGGCTTCAATGGCATTACATTGGCATTCCCCATAAATGTGGTGTACACAGCCATAGTATGGTACAAATACACAATAACACGTTAGTCCAGGGAAAAGCAAACGTCGTCCTAAAGAGATCACAAATGTTCAAATCCAAATCACACGCAAACAAGTCTAGTAAACGAAGCCAAAGTAGTAAGTACACAAGTTATCACCAGCGAATACGAAAAGATGCGTAGTAAACGAAGTACCTAGCGTTGCGTAATACGTACTGATTTCACAGTGTACTTGACTGATTTGTACTTTGTAGTGCGTGTACCAATACCAATAAGAGGCGTCACTACCTGTCTTGCTCACACTTAGCATGGCTCTCTGTCTTGTTCACTCATTTGCGTCTGTGCCTCATTAGCGTGACTATCTGTCTCGCTCACACTTTATGGAATGTCTCTCTCTATCTCATTTAAACCACACTGTGGTCATTAGGAACGCTTTGGTTGCACTAGAATCATTTTAATGTAAGTTTCAAAAAATTTTTAAAAACTGACTTTGTTTAACAAAAAAATTTTTTTATAGCTGATCTAAGAAATAATGGAGTAAGTGTTAGAATTCCACGTTAGAATTCTTATTAAATGCGCTAACTTTTAAAGCTACTTGCCAAACTGGCATAGTACAATTTTTTTCCAGGATGGTCAGTTGAAGTAGTGCGAAAAACTAATTCTGAAAACTTGGTTCGATATAAAATTACATTTTCATTCAAGCTGGAGTGATCGGCACAGGATTTAGGATTGCATGTTACGGAAGCACTATTCAGGATAACGTAAGAGAAAAAATTGGCAAAAAGTAAATATTTGTAGCAGCAGGATTGGAAATACTGTCTCATGGTGTACATTATATCAAAAAAAAAAAAACTATAATTTATGAAATACATGACTTAGATTTTTTTATATTTTTCTGGTAACTAGTATGGCCTCGCCTATCAGAAAGTTTCGGCTTGACGTCGACGTCTGGGACAACCTGTATATATTTACTGCCTCGTTGGTCTAGTCTAGTGCTTGTAGTAGTGCGACTGCAGATCGAATCCCGGGTCGGGCCAAAAATAAGTTATTGAGTTTTTCCGTCCAGAAATTCTCAGCAGCTGCCCGGAGTCAGGAAGTTGGCGGTGTCTCACACCCGTGCCTCGAAAAGCACGTTAAGCCGTTGATCCTGCGCCTGATCTCTCTCCGGTCCTGTGGGTTTACATCGGATTATGAGAGTGAGAGAGTAGAGATTGCACCTGTGCTTGCGCACTTGGGCACTATAATCCTGTACTGCGCCGATGGCTAGTCTCCGTTGAGGCAGGCCGCCGTGAGCGCAATTCGGTCTGGAGGACATTATTATGAATATATATAATGTACCGTTGCACTTACCAATTTTCGACATAGTATGTAATTTTTCATAGTGATGTCGTTTAGCAACTTCCTCACTTTTAGCCATCATACATACTATGGGTTAAAGCTTGTTGATGATAAAAATAGCTAATATTGTAATTTATATGACAGATTTTTTAAAATTATAAAGGCCTTTACGAGGTAGTAGGACTTCTCTTCTGCCCAGGAGTCCATATGACCTACTTTTGCCGCCAAATGGCAGTGTGCACTGCAGTGTTCTAGGCTAAAGAGTATAGAGATTCAGTATTATCACAGGATATATTCCATCTTAATGTTCATCGGTGAAGATACATCTGTAGCCTTCTTTGTTTGAAGTTGGATGCAGGTGTCCATGGACTGCTGTTACCAGTTACCATCAGTTGAAATTTGAGTTTGGTTGCCACTGCAGTTCTATAAAAAATAAAGAAAATGTAGAGGTAACAAGCGGTCACACATGACGGAAGGAAGGCGCTGTAGATTCTATATGAAATCCAGCTGTTCCCCGCCGAATTCGTCCTGGTGAAATTTGTTACGATTGAATTTCATAAGTTTTAATTATTTTGCGCGGAACCCTAATTCTTTTTCTAAAATAAAGTAGCTTAAGTACTTATATCCTCAGCTATATACCAGTGAAAGTCGTGTCTAAGTCAGATCAGTCATTTCGGAGATTAGCCGGAACAAACAGACGGACTGACAAAAATTAAAAAAAATATTTATTTGTTACAAGTACCGTACATACTTTCATATGCATTAAGTAAAATGCTGTTATTTTGTTATTAGAAACAAAAACTTCAATTTTATTTCTAAAGATTAATTTTAGATATTTTTTTTTAAATACGTACGGAGAGATTATCCATTCACATTCAACAAATTATAGTCATCAGAAAGACACCTACGTCTGTTCTCGATCGTGAGGCATGCTTCTACCACGCCAAAATAATACCACAGTATTGTGATAATACTAAACTGACAAGAAGTAGTACCGACTCTTTCGGCTTGGTTCAAACAATTAAATAAAATTTGGCGATATATTGAATAGTCTTTGGTTGTATAAATAAATAATAGAGTTCTGCTATTACATACATACCTTTTTTTTTATAAATAAAACAAAATGTTATGAAAATAAAAATCATCGCTATCAATATTCATTAGTTTTTCTTTATTAACTAATTGTGGAACCCTTAAACTGGTCTGTAACCCTCTCAGATAATAAATAATTGTAACTTAACAACCTTATAGTTTTTACTGACTGTTTCTAGAAAACTTATTTAAATACGCAATATTTTCTATAATTAGTTCTGGAACTATATTTTTTTTAATAATAGATAATTATTAGTAAAGTACTTTATTTTAAAATGTCGTTGTCACGTTTATTACTCCCACTTATGTCGATGGCAAAGGTAATATTTTATGTAATTTTCTTTTTATTTTCTAATTACCTGATCTACCTTTTATTCGTCTATTAAATATTGCATGCCATTAGTTTAAAATGTGTAGCTATGTTCTACTAGCGCCTAAAAATCAAGAATCCAACGTTTTGTCGAATGAAATCGTATCTAACAATCATATTGAACATATAAATGCAATAAATGATATAAAAAGCACATTGTCAGAAAAATAAATGATTTTTGAACATATAATTGTTTTCTTTAAATCGATTAATTGCTAATTTTATATTAAAAATTGTTTTTAGTGGCTTATAGTGTTGATTTATTAAGTCTGCATGGTAGGATAAACATTTATTATATATATATATATATATATTATATATATATATATATATATATATATATATATATATATATCGTTTAGTTTTAATCTATTTATACCACCCGACATTTCGAATACTTTGCAACACTCATGATCGTAAGAGGTGGGCGTATATATTGCTTTAAAATGCTAAATATAGAAATATTATTAAAATAATATTTTTAAACGATATATCTACTGCAAAGATTACGAATATTCCATTTAAATCAAAATCTTTTTTATACTCTTTATATCATAGTCCCATCCCATCCCATCCCTATATATATATATATATATATATATATATATATATATATATATATTATATATATGTATCATCTATGATATAAGAAATCATTATTTTTATTTTCTATATTTAGAAGGAATTGCATTTGTATTGCTATAATTCTTCTTGTTTATCTCAATTTCATCGTTGACATTCACTTTTGCTAACTTTGGGTATATAGAAAAATAAAGAAATGTCATAATTACGCCAACTGTGCCGTTGTGTTTCATATAAGTGCAATAAAAGAAAATTAAAAGCTCTTTGCTCGATACCGAGACGATAATCAAGAAAAAAAATCAAGTAGGAAACATCGGTGCGTTCTTAGATCTAAAGTAAGCTAGTTTTGAATAGTGTTAGAAACATTCAATTTTAAGTTATAATTGCACGACTACGGCTATCCCTATATTTCACAGAATACCAGAGCAAAGTAGCAGCTTCACCGGTCAGGCCCCGACATTTTATTGGACCAACTTAATCAGACCTGTGGTTAAGTCAAAGAGTATATACAGTAGGTTAGGCCAAGTACAATTTTTTTAATTAAGATAAACATAACTTAGGGTCATTACTATGTTCTTATCCAAAAATAAAACATTATCAACAATTAAAATATCTTGCCTGCTTACAATTAGCATGCTCTGCAACTGTTCACAGTTATAGTCAACACATAACTCCCTCTCCCAGGTGATGACCTCAGGTGATGCCCCCAGATGATGCCCCAGATTATGCCATCACGTGATGCAACCTACCATTGGTATTTCTTAAGTAATCTGCCGCACGAATTTATGGTCGCCGAGTGGGCGGATAAAGGGGGGGAGGGGTAGGAACCTCCCCCGAAAAGAGTTAAGTGCCGACCCCCCCCGTTTAATAATTTTTTTTAGTAATCTGCTGCATGAATATATGGTCGCCGATTGGGGGGGGAGCTGT
This sequence comes from Parnassius apollo, assembly GCA_907164705.1. NCBI lineage: Eukaryota > Metazoa > Arthropoda > Insecta > Lepidoptera > Papilionidae > Parnassius > Parnassius apollo. Next base: position 36,003 of record CAJQZP010000087.1, on the reverse strand, counting down.
GGTAGGAACCTCCACCTAAAAGGGGGAAGTGCCGGAAGACCCACTTTTTTTTTTAAATTATAACCTCACTTTTTTATACAGAAATATAGATGCAGTTACTTCTGCAACGGATTCGGCACTGCGGGAAGTGCAGCTCCTTCGCCCTTGCGTAGCAAATCACGGGCACCCATGCTCGGATCCGCAGCTTCGGCTTATTCGTCGCCTTCGGCGACCAGCCTCAGCCGCTACGGCTCGCTTGCCTAAGCGACAAAATCCCTTGTCTTTACAAAAACCTCGACCCTTGGCTTTACAAAAACACTCTAGGGGTAAGGCAGACAAGACTACGTGGAGTCGGGGTAAGCTAATTAGGTTTTAGAACCAATTCAACCAATTTTATCTACAAAGTCTACTTGCTCTTAACTACTAGAGTGGTAAATGAAATAATGTAATGTGAATTCTTATAATTTTGTTTTCTAAAAAACCTCTTAACAGCTCTCCACTGCAATTCAATTTGTTAAAGTCCCATCTCCAGCCAGAAATGGATTGTCTGGGTCCGAGTGATTAATTTTTTGTGAGTGTATCTGTGTTAAAAAAACAAATTGGCATATTTGCGTTTCGCTATATGCAATAATTGAAATTTATTTTTATCGTAATTAATTCAAAAGGCATTTCCGAAATCCAAAAACAGTGTAAATGGTTCGAACTTAACCCTGACAATCTTCCTAAATTGAAAACAAAATTTAAAAAATCAAGTACCGGAAATCTACTTCATCACACGAGAACAAATTGACATATTTGCCTTTCGTTATTACACTATTTTTGGAGAACTTTGTTTTTTAACGTAATTAATTCAAACTGCATTTCCGACATCTAAAAACAATGTACATAATAGGTTTAAGCTTAACCCAACAAGCCTCCTAGACTAAAAAAAAATTATCAAAATCAAGTACTAACCCAATGCAAGTTTGAATTAACTCAGCTCTTTTTTTTCTTATATATTTCATATTTGTTCTGACATAGATATATATATACCACGACTGATTTCAACACCGATCCTGTCGTTGGTGTGCTCGTGAATGGCTAACGTAGCCGATCTTATTTACAAATGTTCGCGCGCAATGCGGGCAGGTGAGCACACCGTTACAGAAATTGTAGTTAATCGCACAAGGTGGGCGTGCTTTGAGTTCATCACGTCGGGCATCCAATTCAGAGCAGCGATTCTCCTCAAACATTTTGACCATGACTTTCACCAAAGACCTCCACTCCGGTCGTCGAGCGGCTGCTTGCTCCCACTCTAAAGGCTCAATGTCGCACTTCTTCATGTGTCTACTTAAATCTTAGTACCTAAGGAGTTGTCCGCCATGCTTACGCTTGCCCTTCTCAAATTCAGAGAAAAAGATGCACTTTGCCGTACGCTGGTCTGACATTCTGACTGAAGTGTCCACACCAACGGAGTTATCGCTCCATAAGGTAGGACTCAATCCCCATGGTATGGGCTCTACGCAGCACTTCCGTGTTTCGAGTGCGATCAGACCAACGGATGTTATTTTGCGCAGACATTGCAAGTGGAAGCGATCCAGCGTCCGTATGTGACGGCGGTAAACTGTCCATGACTCTGAAGAGTACAATATGTTAGGCAGCACTACCGCCTTATAAATGTCAATTTTGGTAGCCAGCTTTAGGTCATGTGAACTAAAGACCTTATGATCCAGTTTACCAAATACAGCAGCAGCGCATACACTTTTTGTCACACTTTGATGTTATCGTGCTCCCCAGATAACGAAATGTATAGATTTGTTTAAGTATGTCATCACCGAGTTTGATGGCAAGTGTCTCTTGACCGTAGATATCTAAAGACATCACTTCCGTCTTTTTAACACTTATCTTTAGACCAAAACTACGGCACGACTCATGAAAGGTGGTCACGAGCTGTTGCAGGCCAGCTGAGGAGTCGGTCACAAAACATAGATCATCTGCGTAGACGATCTCTGTAATAAGGCCTTAAGTCTGTCTAAGCTGAAGAGATCATTGTGGAAACGATTGCGGATTCCTTCAGGGGTAGTTTTTAAGACTTCCTGGACTAAAACCTCAAAGTATAACGCGAAAAGTGTGGGTGCAACGACACACCCTTGTTTTACCCCACAGGTAACGGGAAAAAAATTCTCACTGATAAGCGTTTACTGCGACGCAGCTCAGCATGTCGTCATGCAAGAGTCTCATAAGTCTCACAACCTTCTCCGTGCATCCAATTTTCCACAGCACTATCCAGAGGGCTTCTCGTGGTATACTATCGAATGCTTTCTCAAGGTCTACAAAACAGAGATACATATTACAACCCTGTTCTTTGCTTTTTCCTGCAGTTGACGCAATGAGAAAATCGCCTCACAGGTACCACGGTCTGGTTGAAAGCCGAACTGGGATTCCAGCAAAAACCTTTCAGAAAGTTTTCTGAGGCGGTTTAATAGAAGTCTGGCGAAGATTTTTCCAGGCACAGAAAGTAGAGAAATGCAACGGTAAGAGTTGCAGTTCGACAGGTCACCCTTGCCTTTATATAGAGCTCGTATGAGGGATACCTTAAAAGTACTAGGAACTTGTTCTTTTTCCCACATAACGACAAAAAGTTCCCATATCGCCGAATACAAATCCCCACCGCCATACTTCAATAATTCACCCGGTATAAAATGAACACCAACTGCGCGTTTATTTTGCTGTTGCTTAATGGCAAGAGCAACCTCGTCAGGCGAGACTGACTCATGGAGTTCGAGGGCGAAAGGTTGCTGAGGTAGGCAGCGAACATGGTCTAGGTCAACAAAATGATCCACGTTAAGTAGGGTGTTGAAATGCTCCGCCCATCGCTCGAGTATTTTCTCCCTGCTTTTAAAAAGCGCTTCACCACTAGTTGAATTCAGCGGAACTTTTTCCATAGTGGGCGTACCGAGTAGATGTCGCACCTCAGCATAAAACTCACTGAGCTGGTTGGTATCAGCGAGCCACTGCATCTGACGAGCCTTCTCCTGCTACCACTTATCTTTCGCTTGTCGTGCGAGTTTACGTAGCTCCAGATCACTATGACGCAACTCCTTAAAACTTCCACTCTGATGAGTTCTACTGTGCTGCTTTAGGAGCCTACGGTGTTTATCAATAGCGTCCGTAAGTACCCCATCATTATCATCAAACTAGTCCTCATGTTTTCGAACTCTCATACCTTTGGCAGTGTCGAGAACAGTAGAAGATAGAGACTCCCAGACAGTATTGATCTCACCTGATTTTAGGTCGAGGGGCTGCAGAGCAGTGCTCAAGGTTTCGGCATATTTAGCCCTCGTGTTAGTATCTTGGAGTCGTTCAAGGTTCAGACGTATCTGTTTAGATCTTTCAGATCTACAAGGACGTGGAAGACGAAGACTTAATTTAATAACAACAAGCCTGTGATCAGTCCAACAGTGAGCACCACGCATGACACGGGTGACTAGGACTTGAGAGATGTCTTTTTGACGCACGATAGCGTAATCGATAAGGCGCCAATGCTTCGATCTGGGGTGCATCCACGTTGCCTTGTACTTGGCAGGTAATCTGAACATAGTATTTGTAATAGCAAGATCTAATTGTGCACAAAAACTAAGCAACAGTTGGCCGCTGCTGTTCATTTTACCAACACCATCTCTGCCCAGAAATTTAGGCCAGGCGTCATAATCTCGTCCTACTCGGGCATTATAAGTCACCCAGGAGAAGGATTTGCTCCCTTGGACGGATACGATCTATGAACCACGTCAATTCTTCGTAAAATTTGTCCTTAATTTCATCAGACTTGTCTAGCGTAGGGGCATAGACACTGATGACATTAAGATAGTTTTCACGTCCCATGTAAAGGCGCAATGTGGTAATGCGGTCCCAGATGTGTACAGGGTATTCTTGTAGTTGAGCAGCAAGGTAGTTCTTGACAGCAAAGCCTACACCAGACTGCGGCTCTGAGGAAGCGAGTCCTTTCCAAAAGAAAGTATACCTTCCGCCGTATTCTACCAGCTCGCCTTCATCGGGGAGGTGTGTTTCGCTGAGTGCAGCCACATCAATATTATATCGATTTAGTTCCCGAGCTACGATGGTTATCGGTGTTTATACGGCAGTTTTCCGCTCAGGGCAGGAATTTTCTTCACGATCAAGAAGTGTGCGCACATTCTACGAGCCAAATGTCATTGATTTTGATAAATTAAAAATTTCATTATTTTTTCTGTGGCGTCAACCGCGGATTTGTGATGCGGAGGCAGCCGCGGTTGGTACCATCCTAAAGGGTTGGAGTGAGCATTTGTTTAGGGCACCTTTTCTAGCCCCCCTCTCCGGCTGAACGAGGAAAGCAGTGCCTCCCTGAATAGGGCTGCTTTGTCACCCCGATGCGGGGAAGAAACGACCACGATTTATACTACACCCCCCAAGACCGCCTACGTGCAGGAGTCAGACAAAACCCAACGAACATCACGTTAAGCCACTCTACCTCCCATCGCCCTTAGATCGGAATCCAAATTAGAAGCAGGTCAATTGCGCAGGAGATATTAACGTGCACAAGTGTACGCGCGAACACAGGTGCACGTACTCTTGTACTCTTGTACTCGACTTTTTCCCCCCTGGACCCAGTGAAACGGAGACCGTTACGACCGGAGAGGGACTCGGACAGATGGAAAAGGTACAGGGTTCAGACCTTTTTCCACACTCCCTTAGTCGCCTTCTACGACACCCACAGGTAGACATGGGGTGGTGCTATTCTACTCCGCTGCACACCACACGGCAAAACTATATATATTTATACGAACGAAATAATATTGTTGTTGGCGACGCGCCTATAAGAATATTTCAATTTATTAAGTTAACCGATTACGAATAGCTTCTAAAAAGCGAATTATCAAGCAACAATATTCCGATAAGAAAATGCTTAGTTGAATCTTAAAGAAATATCGAATTAATGATATGAAGGTCTTGGGTTCGACTCCCAGGCCGGAATAGTTTATCGTTTTCTTAGTAATATCTCTTAATAAATTCATATAGGGAATTTTTAAGATATAAATTATGTTACCGGATTTGTTCCCCGGTTGAAATCATCTTTCCAATGATGTAAATTTAAAGGAATATTAAAATAGAGTTAGAGATCGGATTTATTCCCCGGTCGAGATGATCACTTTGTGAGTAAATAGAATTAATGGAAATTAATTGCATAAGTATTGTTTTATATGAGTTTGATATGTTTTGTATGAAAACAAATGCCTATTTTCTATGATTGATTTATGAAAACATTCACTTATATTGTTATCTGATAAGAGATATGATAACGGATAAGAATCTGATTAGAAATAGTTTCCTACGGTTTGAGAATTGTGTAAAAGCATTTATTCACCTTAGTATTGTTGATATTGGTGTATATTAGACTTTCCATTTTTTCTGATAGTCGATAGCCGTGCAAAAGTTGGTTGTTCAAATAGTGTGAGTTCATAGACGCACGCTAGCCACGTATTTAGGAGGCCAAATATGTAGAAATTTAAATATTTGCAATTTATGTAAAAATGACTTGTGAAACATTTCAGATTGATTTCACGTGTAAAAAAGGTGAATTCTGTGTTATTTTTATGTGAAAATTCCTGTGAATAAGTGAAATAATGATAGTTTTGTATAAGAAATTTAAAAGTGTTTTAATAGTGAAATGTATAGATAAAATGTAAATGAAACTATTGTATTAGTTAAGATATGTATAATTTCAAGTGGATAACATTGTTTAAACTTTCTATGTTAAATATTTAAGAAGTTTCAACTTCGAACGTGTGAGTAAAATGGGCATATTTTGTTAAATAAGTAAAAGGTTTTTTGTGATATGAAAATGTAATGTCTATCGTAGTATAGATATTTTTTTGCGCTATCTATACAAGTAAATTGTGTTAATGTATGACTTATGCAAATAAAGTTATTGAGTAAACCGTGAGAGAGTGATAGTACAAATTGATGTAATTGAGTTGCGCAAGCGCACAAATGGCGCGGCTCACTTTCGCGTATAGCTCTGGGGTAGCTCAGTAAACGAGTTTTCTTGCAATTCGTTTTCGGAGACAGACACCTTATCGGAGGAGCTGTCGGTGGCAGTCCGGGCACACAGAGGAGAGGCCTGGGAGCGGCGCATATGGAAGGCGGAAGAACAAAATGCGTCGCTCTATAGACTGAACCGACAGCTAACCAAAACCAGACCTCCCGTTGCCCGCTTACCAACAGTGCGGGCGAACGCTGCTATGATGCCAAGGGCAGAGCGGATATCCCTAGGAGAGCACTTCGAGGAGCAATTTATGCCGAACCCTGCAAGTGCGGAGTACATGGAGCTTCATGCCCTAAAGGAGAGTCGCGTACAGGAGTTCCTGTCGTCGCCCGCGCCGCCTCTTGCAGGAGAGTGGTTCATCTCCCCCGCTGAACTGCGGAGGACAGTAACCCGCCTGCAACCGAGGAAGGCGCCTGGGCACGATGGGATTACCAACGCTGCACTCCGACAGCTGCCCTATAAAGTCCTAGTAGAGATTGGTCGACTCTACAATGGGATATTGCGGACATCCCACTTCCCGGAGGAATGGAAAAAAGGCAAAATTATCGTCTTGCCGAAACCCGGGAAGGACAGGCGTAGAGCTGCCAGTTACAGGCCGATTACGCTATTACCGCACATAGCTAAACTGTTTGAAAGATTGCTGCTAAGACGTCCCCGTCCGTGCATCCAACTTCGGGCGAAGCAGCACGGATTCAGGAGGGGTCACTCTACAGTCACACAGTTGACTAGAGTGCTGCACCTGCTTGCGGCAGAGTACAATCGTGGCCGCATATCGTTGGGCGTCTTCCTCGATGTCGAGAAGGCGTTCGACCGGTGTGGCACTCAGGATTACTATACAAGTTGCACGAACAGACCAGTGTCCCCCCTGCTATGTTGCGGTTAATGGCGTCTTTCCTGGAAGACAGGAAGTTCTACGTCTGCGTAGAGGACGCCGAGTCCGCAACAAGAACCATCAGTGCCGGCGTCCCACAGGGCAGTTGTCTGTCTCCAGTCCTGTACGCGGCTTACACGAATGATATTCCAACATTGGCAGGCAGGCTGCAAGAATGGGAGGACGACGTTGAGCTGGCGCTATATGCGGACGATAGCGCCTATTTCACCTCGTCCGGAAGAGCCCATATAGCCACTGCCAAAATGCAGCGTCTGCTGGACATGTTGCCACCATGGCTGAACGAGTGGAGGATGGTCGTCAACGTTGGTAAGACGACCGCTCTGCTCACCCGCCGCCTCAGAAACCTACCACCACCACTAACTCTCGACGGCCAGAAGATCGCGTACGAGAAGGCCGTGACATACCTCGGGTGCCGGATCGACCGGGCGCTGCGCATGACTGCGCACGTCGACTTCGTCGTCCGCAAAGCCAGATGTGCGCGGGCGATGCTTCGTCCGGTCCTGGCATCCAAGCTGCCCATAAAGACCAAGCTCCGGATATACAAGATGTATATCCGGACTATTACCACCTACGCTGCTCCGGCCTGGTACGCGCTTCTGAGTGACACCCAGAGGCGGCGATTACAGGCTCAGCAGAACCTGTCATTAAGGACGATTGTCGGAGCAGGTCGTTACGTCCGGAATGACGTCATAGCGGCCGATCTGAAAGTCGAGACTATCACCGACTTTGTGGCCCGGTTAGCGCGCGGCATGTTTGACCGTGCCGATAACGGGCCACATGAACACCTGAACGGCTTTGCGCCGTTACACACCCGGCCACGGACGGGCGACCTCTTCCAAGAGAACTCCTCTCTATATGTGATTAGAGAGTTGAGTAACAACCCACAATGCCGCAGAAAGGCCAACTAGACTTTTGAAAACCTCTATAGATTACCTCCCTTTCCGTAGTCGGTGAACTACGGAAAGTAAATTTTCTTATCCGGCTACATAATATAATGCAGCACAACCACGCCAAGATAGGCAATAAGTGACTACCCCATAGTCATGGGGTATGAGGATATCCGGGTAATGGGGTATACCCCGAGGCCCGATACCTGCACTTACTTAGGTACGTACAGAAGACATCAACGTTGCAATTCGTTCGGGAATCCTTCGGGAATCGTTCTGGGAATCCTTCGGGAATCGTTCGGGAATCCTTCGGGAATCGTTCAGGGAAGTTTCGGGAAAGTTCGGAGAAACTTCGGGAATCGGACCAGCAGTCAATAAGAAGAAAGAAAAAGTGTAGGGAAGTGATAGGGAAAAGTAATTACTCTCTCACGGAACGGTTTGAAGATAATTGCTGTTTTATTCCCAAGAAATTCATCCCTCAAAATTATACAGTCCACATCGAAGAATTAAGGCGTTGGGACCGGGACGACTTCGGAAGACCCGTAATCCCCGTCTGAACCTATTTGCTGAAAAGGAAGAGGTTATCGCCCTTGTGTGTTACTCCGTTGCGGAGATCATATACGTTGTTCCCGAACCCAACGTAGGCGTTATAGGAGGCCGGATCGAGAGAAGCCTCGATTCCTCCCTTCTGTTTCTTAGTTGAACGTTTACACAGCTGTCGGTTCCTTTTCAATTGTATATATATATATATATATTATTTTTTATCCTCTCTATTTGATTATTGCTGCACCGCCTCCATAATGTCTATCTCTGTTTAGCCTAATGGTTGACTGGGAGACAATGCCCTATGGCATTAAGTCCGCCATATGTACTTTTTTGTGCATGAAAGCATAAATAAATATAACCTTAAAACTTTAACCATCGATATCTCGAAAAATAAAGATTTCCGGCATAAAAAGCAGCTAGATGGTAATCAATAGCATCATTGCCTGTCAACTAAAGCTAAAATAATTACTTAAATCGTGCAGCAGATTACTAAAGCCAATCTCAGCCATTCGCTCCCCGAGCAAACATCGTTGTATCTTCAGCTAGTGTCTGGGTTTTTAAGGTTCACCGCAGAATCACTAAAAGTAAATTGTCGTCGTGCCGCAAGCGAAAACAAACCGAATCTTAAAACAAGCTATCTAAATTTTTTAATCATTCTGCATGAACAGCAGTGCTATTCTTTAAAATACAAATTCGATTTTGAGACTCACTCAGACGATAAAGCTCACTTCGAAAGCAGATTCGGTATTCTGTAAGCATGTGATACGCACATGCGAAATGAAGTGAGGTTCGAATCGCAGATCGCTCAGCTAGGGATTGCTCATTAAGAATAACTCACTCACTTTTTTTTAGTAATAAACGACATTTTTCATTTAATTTTTTTATAGGATAAGGTGATACACGAGCACGCAGTCCACCTGATGGTAAGTGGTTGCTGCGGTCCATATACATCTACATATATCCTCAATTACAAATCAAAATACAGATGCGTTGTCACCCGTCAGGACTAAGATGGGATGCCTCGTTTCCAGTAAAAAAGGATCTCCGGTTCTCTACACTCACCATACGAAATACAGCAGCATTATGCCATTATTTCACGAATAGGTCGACTCGACTGTGGTCCCTCCCCAGTCGAGCCGACCTATTCGTGCTACAACTATACTACTAATATAACTGCAGCATGGCTCTATCACGTAAAAAAAAATTGACTTTATATTTAACTAATATCTATTCAGACCAAAATAACGGCATTTTTAATAATATGGCTCTATAGTCTTTGCCGCAGTTACTTGAGAACTTTATGACATAAACAAAGTTTGTTTACAACCGACTGACAGTGCGAGGAGTTTTGGCGGGAACTTGGCCGACGAGACTGTCGCTCCAGTTTTGTCGCTTGAATAATGGTTTGAAGTGGATTTTAATTCGTAAGTGATGTGATTTTGTGAATTAATTGTCTGAGCGTGTGTATTATTAGAGAAAACGACGAAACAAGTGCTTTGATGTCGATATAAACCTCAAGTTATTTTGATCGCTTAGGCGCCTCATGAACTTGAGTGGTTGTCGTCATCGACTCTCCGCTGGGTTGAGCTGTCGTCAAAATCTCCCAAGGGCTTCGCAATGTGACGCATCAGCATATTGGAAAAAAAACGCGGGAACCTTGAAACTGGACTGATAAATCTATATGGATTGAAACTTATTAAGATTTTAATATAAAGAAGACTTGGATTTAGCAGTATAGTCAGGTCAGTATGGTTTAGTAGTATAGTCAGGGGGTTTTCATGCTGGTCTACCTTTCCGGTGATCCTGTTATGGAATACGGGTACGCGACCCCGGCTCCCCGAGCTACTGTTATTCTCATACCTTTCCTGCTGAGATAACAGTATCCTTACACCTGCGCTCCTACCCCCAACCTTCTTTTTCCTTTTTTTTTTTTTTTTTTTTATAGGATAGGGTGACAAACGAGCACACAGTCCACCTGATGGCAAGTGGTTGCTGCGGCCCATAGACATCTACATCTATCTTCCATTACAAATCAAAATGCAGATGCGTTGTCACCCGTGAGGACTGAGATGGAATGCCTCATTTCCAGTAAAAAGGGTCTTCCCAAAATGGTAGCTTCCTCTACCAACAATAGCATACCCAAAGAGGGTTGGTGTCAGGCAGGCGGCCGACTGTAAAACTTTTGCCAAATCCCATGCAGTAAACCTATGAATATTACGAGTTGTGGGATATATGACAGGGCTAGGGCGTACCCCGCAGGCGACGCGCAGGGGCAGCACCCGGCTCCTGTGGGAAGTGAGCAAGGGTTGTCGCACCTTACGGAGCGGGTGCGACGTAAGAGGCGAGCCCGGAGAGAGAAGAATGTCAGAGTGAGGTTTGCAAGCTGGAATGTAGTTACGATGACTGGAAGAGGAAGAGAGTTAGCAGATGTTTTGAAACGACGAAGAGTGAATGTTGCCTGTTTGCAGGAAACAAAATGGAAGGGCAATAAAGCAAGAGAGATTGGGGAAGGATACAAGTTTTATTATTGTGGAAGTGATGGGAAGCGAAATGGAGTAGGAGTTGTGTTAGATAGTGGAATGAAAGAACGAGTGACAGATGTGAAAAGAGTAAATGACAGAATGATAGTTGTTAAATTAATGATTGAAAACAAAGTAGTGAATGTTGTAAGTGTGTATGCTCCGCAAACAGGCTGTGAAGAGATTGTGAAAGAGAAGTTTTGGGAGGAATTTGATTGTATGATGATGGGAATACCTGAGAGTGAGGATGTTTATATGGGAGGAGATTTTAATGGACATGTAGGGAGAGTGAATGACGGGTATGAAAGAGTACACGGTGGATGGGGGTACGGAGTGCGGAACCGTGAGGGGGAAGTTCTTCTGCAAGCAGCATGTGCTTTCGACCTGGCTGTAGTAAACACGTGGTTCCAAAAACGAGATCAGCATCTTGTTACTTATAAAAGTGGCCACCACGCGACACAGATCGACTATCTTCTGATAAGACGGAACCAAATCAAGAGTGTAAAAAACTGCAAAGTGCTTCCAGGTGAAGACTTAGTATCCCAGCACCGAATTCTGCTGGCTGACATCTGCTTAACTGTTCGCCTCAACAAACATAAGGATCGTCCCCCACCCAAAATAAAGTGGCATTTGTTGCATAAGGAGGAGTATGCAAGTGAATTTAGAGAGCTAGTTGTAAACAAGATGATAGAGATGGGTGATATGGAAGGAATGAGTGTGAATGAGTGCTGGAAGGAAATAGCTGATTGTATCCGAAGTGTGGCAAGGAAGGTGTTAGGAGAAACAAAAGGGAAGCGTATGATAGATAAGGATGGGTGGTGGTGGAGTGAAAGTATCAGAGAAGTTTTGAGAGAAAAGAAAAATGCCTTTAAAGAATGGCAGAGCGTAGAAGACCAGAATGATTCCATAAAAGAAAGTAAGAGAGGGGCGTATAAAGAATGTAAGAAGAGAGCGAAGAAGAAAGTTGCTATTTGTAGGGCAGAGGCGCAAGATAAATTATATCGGTCCCTTGAAAGCCCCGAAGGTCAAAAACGACTTTTTCAAATTGCAAAAGCGAGAGAAAGGAATGGAAGAGATGTTTCACATGTAAAATGTATAAAAGATGATTCTGGAAGGATTTTGACTGACGATGAAAGTATAAAGAAGCGATGGAAGGAGTATTTTGAGAAATTGATGAATGAGGAGAATGAATGGAATGGTATGCTTGAAAACCTACCAGTGAATATGGGCTTAGTGAGAGAAATTAGTGTGGAAGAAGTAAAAATGGCTGTTAGAAATATGAAGAATGGGAAGGCGGTCGGCCCAGATGGAATACCAGTAGAAGTGTGGAAGTTGCTGAGTGCGGATGGATGGAAGTGGTTGAGTTTATTTTTCGGTAAATTGTTGCAGGAAGAACAAATACCTGAGGAATGGTGCAGTAGTATACTGGTCCCCATTTTTAAAAACAAAGGAGACGTTCAAAACTGCAGCAGTTACCGGGGAATAAAACTCATGTCACATACGATGAAAGTCTGGGAAAGAATAATAGAGAAAAGAATGAGAGAAGAGTGTGAGATAACACAAAACCAGTTCGGATTCATGCCCGGTCGAGGTACGACAGATGCCATTTTCGCATTACGCCAATTGTGCGAAAAGTACAAGCGCGTGCATAAAAATCTGCACATGGTTTTTGTCGACCTTGAAAAGGCGTACGATCGGGTTCCCCGTGAGGTTTTGTGGTGGGCGTTAAAGATGAAAGGTATGCCTGGGAAGTATGTGAGGTTAGTCCGTGCTATGTACAGAGCATCCCGTACATGTGTACGATCTGCCGCGGGAACTACGGGCAGTATCGATGTGGCGGTAGGGCTGCACCAAGGGGTCGGCATTGAGCCCTTACCTCTTCCTACTGATTATGGACGCTTTGACGTCGGACCTGCAGGATGAGGCACCCTGGTGCATGCTCTTTGCCGATGACATCGTGCTTGTCGGGGAAGAAGGCATCGAGGTACAGAGCAGACTGACGGGGGTGGCAACAGAGGCTGGAAAGTGTTGGCTTGAAGATCAGCAGATCCAAAACCGAATATCTGTGCTGTGATTTCGGCGGTCTTTCCAGTCCTGTACCCATGTCGTTGGATGGCGCTATACTGCCTACCTGCTCAGAATTCAAGTATCTCGGTTCCCTCATTCAAGGCGACGGCGGAATAGATAGAGCTGTGCAGCATAGGATTAACGCAGGGTGGATGAAATGGCGATAGGTCACAGCCACAACGTGCGATCCCCGAATGCCAATAAGGCTGAAGGGGAAAATTTACAAATCGATCATCCGACCTGTCGTCATGTATGGAAGTGAATGCTGGGCCGTCAAGAAGAAGGATGAAAATAGACTGCATGCGAATGAAATGAGAATGTTACGATGGATGTGTGGTGTGGCAAGGATGGATAAGATAAGGAATGAGTATATAAGAGGAAGCCTGAAAGTAGCGCCAGTGGTAGAAAAGGTGAGAGGAAGCAGATTGGCATGGTTTGGGCATGTGATGCGGAGGGATGAAAGTCATGTCACAAAACGAGTGTTGAATATGAATATGGAGGGACACACGGGCAGAGGAAGGCCGAATAAAAGATGGATCGATTGTGTGAAGAGTGATATGAGAATGAAAGGAGTAAGTATGGAAATGACGGCTGATAGAGAGGAATGGAACAAGAAGTTTACTGCGCCGACCCCAGATAATGGGAAATGGCTTAGAGAATGATGATGACTTGGATTTAGCATTTGTGGTTTTTGAAAATATGAAGAATTAAAGAAAATAAGACTTGGCTTCGGCCTTTATGTACTTTGAAGTGATGGAAAGAAAAAAAATAAGAATTGGTTCCGGCCTTTAGTCTTCAAATTTCTATATATTCAAATTTAAAAAAAAGACAAGTTCCTTTGCCTGCTCTCTCGAGCGAATAATAAAAACAACTGACAGTGCGAAGTGAAAAACTGAACAATATTTTGTGACGATTGTTATAAATTAAAGTGTTCATTTAATTAAAATTATGAAGTACCTAACTTAATCAACCGTTTTAATTATTTAATTCATTATCAACAGAACTTTGCTTATCTGTAATAATTGCTGCACGATTGAAAGAGCGTCACATCCATCTCGGGATCAAATTTCTGCTCTTTTTGGACCTTTTACAAAGAAATCCATGTTTGAACAAAGGATTTTCAAGAGTGCCTAGAGCAAGATGGCTGGGTGCTTCCATCTGCTTGGGATCCTATAATAAATAAAATTAAATCCCAACCCAAGCATACAACTGCAAGACTTCAAGATACCATAAGTTCATAATGTGTAGATCGGAACAAAAAGTTAAATTTTAATCTATGGTAACCACGGTTAACTAAGACATCTGGACGTTGAACATCTCAGTCCCCCCCGTTACCAGGGGTGCTTTAAAGCTCGCGAAACGTTACCACTCGGAAGATGTGGAAGAAAATCACTCCACAATTAAATAGCTTGCGAGGCTGTGTTAAAATTTCGAAGCAATAGATGAAGGTGTGTTTATATTAAATGAAATTAGTCTATTAATGATACATTGTAGTATGCTTAAAAAAGCTTAAATTGGTTTTAGTTTGGGCCGATAAAAAGTGCAGTAAAGAAAAAGGGGGCTTTACGGTTTCGTGCAAAAATAAAACGGGTGGTGGAGCAGAGGTTGTGGAATTAACAGACATAGAGAAAAGGATTTTGACCTTAATGGGTGTTGAAAGTTTTGCCATAGGTGATACGTGAGGCACTTAGAAATTAACCCTTTTGAAGTAAGTTTTTACATGTTTATGCAAGTTTATTTATAGGTTCTAAGTACGATTGCATAAATTATAATTTTTTTAAGGATACAGATCATATAGACTAGATCCTCGTACTGATAGCAGTCCATCATTGCTGGCCAATCAATTATTTATTGGTTTGGATGCAGCCCCACCAAACACAATGGTAAGTGGATAATTATTTTGTATTTTGTCGTTTATTATTTACTATATTAAATAGTGTCCATTAGTATACCGTTTTGATATATTAATAAATATTTATATTATGATTAATTGTTCTTGGTAAAGTTGAACTTATAGTGAGATGATAATAATACATACTTACAATATTTATACTTGTGTGCTTATGTTCAATGTGTTTCAGGAACAAGATTTTTCAACAAATATTCTATTAAAGGAAGCAGATTTTATCGATATTCCTACAATAGAGATATGATATATTTTTAAGGTTAATAAATGCAATTACATAATCTATTTAAAAGTGTAGGTTTTAATTCAAAAAGTTATTTTGTGCTTATGTGAAATAAATTTGGTCTTTTCATTTCGGACACCACAGCGACCCATACTTGAATGTGTTCCTGGGACATCGCAAGTGCCAAGCGAAGTACACATAGTATGTAACTCATTTAATGGTTTATTTTAGAATCCTTGTGTAATTTCATATTACTATAAAAATCTTGGTTTCAGGTGTCTCAAAGCCCCATGCCAAGAGCACAGTCTGTGCTCAGCGTCCCTCCAAGAGTTGGTTTGCCTACAACACCTGGATCGGGCAATTTCTCTCTTTGCAATACATAGTCCCATTATTATACTTTTTCGAAATGAAACGAATAAAAGTAAAAGAGATATGGTTATGGTCAAAGTAAGACTTCATAGGGAACAGCTATAATATCATTCGAATTACTTATGCAGTATTCAGATAAAGTTTAAAATTCAACTGATAAATAATTAATTGATACTCGTGTAAGTACGCGTTTCTGGAACATAATATAAGTATTGTCAATAAAGAATATCGTTCAAGAATTAGCTATTACTGTATTAAGAGGTAATATGTTAGTATAATTTATTATATAGTTTAGAAAATTTCATCACGATAAAAATAGGTGCACGTGTTGTGTTGTGAAGAAACGTAGGTAGGTACTCGTAGTATAGAACGAGTAGGTAGATGTCAGTAAAGGACTGATAAACGGATCCATTGGAAAAATAGAGAAGGTATGATATGGGACGTCGACAACAGCAATAGCGCACGTAAAATTAAAATACAATTTAAACATTATTATTTAATTATGAAATTACGTAATAGAACGATACAAGACCAAGTTTCAGATGCTAAGTAATGTATATGTTCACAGGGAATAATTTCCCATTTGCTTAGCATATGCTATTACTATCCACAAATCACAAAGCCTTAGCCTTGACAGTGCTCTTCTCGACATAGGCTCCTCTATATTTAGTAGAGGGCAGGCTTACGTTGGACTTTATAGTAATTAATTAGTCCCTTTGGCGATGGACAGAGAAATGTTCTGAAGTTTTCTACGTGATAAAATCCACAACTAGGATATCCTCAGAAAAATAAAACTAACTGACTTAACATTACATTTAACGTAGCAGACCCACGGTGCATTATGGTTTCAGTACAAATGAATCTGCTTAATATGGGAGGACCCTGCTCTCACAGAATACCAGATTAATGTAGCAGCTTAATACTGCTGTTTCGTAAAGTGCGTGTAAGGAAATTATGTAAATGTAAATAACCAGAGACATTTTTAACAGTAACGAGGCATTCTGCCTAGATATACATTTTAATTCTTATTTGTTGATAGATAAAGATGACTACAGAATAAACATTCATTTACCATCAGAAGAATTGTGCGCTCATTTGTCTACCTTATTCTACAAAAATATCAAATCAGATAAGTCGACTGGCGGCAACTGTCGGCGATATATCATAAAAAACCAGTGCTTAACCAAATCACAAAAATATGAAATTTCATTTCGTCATCTATAATCCTACCAAAATATCAGAAAAACTAATAGAAAGAAAATTATTATTTAAAGTAACAAATGTCAAATGTCCAATAAACTTCTTTTCCATACACACACGGTACATAAAATTCTTAACACAAATCAAATTATTTGAGACTGTGATGAAGTAAACTAAGAAGTTTTTTGACTTTATTAAATTTTCTCTACCTTTTACAGGATTAAAAAAGTGAATGAAAACCTTAGTAGTGTGATTTTATTAGCTAGCTAAAGCCTTTGTGATGTGCCAGAGAATAGCTTTGACAACGTCCATCTTTTATAACACGGCGTAATACGATCTTTATTATAAGTTCAGGATCAGAAAATTTACTGAAATTTAAGATATAAAAATTATATATAAATCTTTTGATGATTGAATGATAAACTCAATATCATATGTCTAGCACATTGAAGCTGGTCCCCGACGCCGATCAGTGTATTTTATATTCGCAAGTTAGTTATACCGCCACCTGTTGAAAGATCTTTCTGGAATTTTCCATAGTCGCCTTTCATGACACTAAACTATTTAATAAAAATAAAAATTAAAAAGAAAATTATATAATTGATTTTGATACTTTGAAGACTGACATTTTATTAAAATTTAAGTTTTGAGAACCCTAGTTAACAACAAATGTGTCTTGTATATTATAGATACATTCAAAACTACACCCCCTGCTTTTCTATTTCCAAATATTCCAATATTCATAACATTAAAGTTCATTTTAAAATTAATAAATTTAAATTCTAAAAAAAATGTTTGATGCCCTCACGAGGTTTGGTTGTTTATTATGTTCAAAAAATTTATAATTCGTAAAAAAAACGAGCCACCTTTAAAGCAACGCATATTCTGCTGATGACGATAACTAAGCGACTGCGGAAAAATGTACAGTGTAAAATTTATCAATCACTGTCACATTAATCGTTCATTCATTACAGCCTATCGAAGGTACACTCCTGGACATAAACTTCTCTCACAAGTTGCCTCATAGGAGGGATTTTCCATGGTCGTTGCGTTTGGCAGGCGAGTGTGCTTATATAGGATAGGGTGACAAACGAGCACGCAGTTCGGCTGATGGAAAGTAGTTGCTGTGTCCCAAAGACACCTACATGTATCCTCGATTACAAATCGAAATGCAGATGCGTTGTCACCCCTGAGGACAAAGATGGTGCCTCATTTCCAGTAATAACGGTCTCCGGTTCTCTAAACTCACCATACGAAACATAGCAGCATTAAAGAGTTGAAAAGCACAGTTGTACAATGTGTATCTTCCAGTTGTTATTAGGATAACACTGCTGACCATCTCCGAGTACGTTTCTCTTTCGCCTTCTTCGACACACAATGTAAGTAGTGATGGAACTAGATGATAAATCGCAGTTTTAGCGTAACCATAGTCTATTAATGCCTTAAAAACCAAACCAAAACCAATTCAACCTCCTTGTAATCCTAAGGATAGACGGACGCCGGAAAATTATACCGCTCCTTTCCTGTACGCATTACGGAAGTTGAAGAGAGCCGTTTTGAAAGACAAATTTTATTGGTAAAAATTTGTGGGAATTCTGCTATAACCCAATGCATAACATTGCAGCGATATAAAATGATAATATTGAAGTGGGTATTATCTTGATACAACGTCAATTTATGCTGTTCCACGTTTTACTGCTGTAATTCTGACAACACATTAAATTGCTCACGATGTTCCACTCAATATATAATGGTAACACGTGTGTTGTTATGTTGGTTAATAATAAAATGTTTCCGTATTAGTAGTTGTTGGCGACGCGCCTATAAGAATATTTCAGTTTATTAAGTCAACCGATGACGAATAGATTCTAAAAGGCAAATTGTCCAATAGCAATGTTCTAATAAGAAAATGCTTAGTTAAATTTTAAAGAATGTCGAATTAATGATATGAAGGTCTTGGGTTCGACTTCCAGACTACTTTATTGTTTTCTTAAGTAATATCTCTTAATAAATGCAAAGGAATATTAAAGTGAAGTTAGAGATCGGATTTGTTCCCCGGTCGAGATGATCACTCTGTGCATAAATAGAATTAACGGAAATTAATTGCATAAGTATTGCCTTATATGAGTTTGATATGTTTTGTATGAAAATAAATGCCTATTTGCTATGATTGATTTATGAGAACATTCACTTATATTGTTATCTGATAAGAAACATGATAACTGATAAGAATCTGATTAGAAATAGTTTCCTACAGTTTGAAAATTGTGTAGAAGCATTTATTCACCTAATACTGTCGATATTGGTGTATATTAGACTTTTCATTTTTTCTAATAGTCGAGAGCCGTGCAAAGTTAGTTGTTCAAATAGTGTGAGTTCACGGACGCGCTAAGCCAAGCCCTTAGGAGGCCAAATATATAAAAATTTAAATATTTGTAATTTCAGCAATTTACGTAAAAATGACTTGTGAAACATTTCAGATTGATTGTACGTGCAAAAGAGGTGAATTCTGTGTTATTTTTATGTGAAAATTCCTGTGTATAAGTGAAATAATGATAGTTTTGTATAAGAAATTTAAAAGTGTTTTAATAGTGAAATGAATAGAGAAAATGTAAATTAAACTGTTGTATTGGTTAACTTATGTATAATTTCAAGTGGAAAACATTGTTTTAACTTTCTATGTTAAATATTTAAGAAATTTCGACTTGGAACTTGTGAGTAAAATAGGCATATTTTGTTAAATAAATAAAAGGTTTTGTGATATGAAAATGTAATGTATATCGTAGTGTAGATATTGTTTTGTGCTATATATACAGGTAAATTATGTTGATGTATGACTTATGCCAATAAAGTAATTAAGTAAAACGTGAGAGAGTAATAGAACAAATTCATGTAATTGAGTTGCGCAAGCGCGCGAATGGCGCGGCTCACTTTCGCGTATAGCTCTGGGGTAGCTCAGTAAATGAGTTTTATTGCAATTCGTTCGGGGAAGTTCGGGAAGTTCGGGAATCAGACCAGCAGTCAATAAGAAGAAAGAAAAAGTGTAAGGTAGTGATAGGGAAAAGTAATTACTCTCTCACGGAACGGTTTGAAGATAATTGCTGTTTTATTCCCAAGAAATTCATCCCTCAAAATTATACAGTCCACATCGAAGAATTAAGGCGTTGGGACCGGGACGACTTCGGAAGACCCGTAATCCCCCGCCTGAACCTATTTTCTGAAAAGGAAGAGGTTATCGCCCCTGTGTGTTACTCCGTTGCGGAGATCACATACGTTGTTCCCGAACCCAACGTAGGCGTTATAGGTGGCCGGATCGAGAGAAGCCTCGATTCCTCCCTTCTGTTTCTTAATCCCCTCGCTGGTTCTTTTCAATTGGACCTTCGGAGCCGGATTAAGAGCACCGAAACCCGCTGGTTTCTTTTCAGTAGTAGAAGTAGTGTTACGGGCTGCGGATTCAAATCTCGCACAGAACTTTGTATAAACTAACTATATTTTCTTTTATTATAAAACAGAAGTGAAAAAGCATGAAAGCAGGTAAGGCAGCTGGATATGATAGAGACTCGAGATGCTAAGGGCTGGAGAGGGAGTGGTGGCAGGCCTGCTTTACACCTTGTTTAATTTATGTTGGGAATTAAAACGGGTACCGGATGACTGGTGTAAAGTAGTTATAGTACCAATATATAAAGGAAAAGGGTCACAGCAGAACTACAAAAACTACCGTGGTGTCAGCTTGCTTAGTATTGTGGGTAAACTGTATGCTAAGGTGTTAATTGAAAGAGTTATGAAAGAAACTGATGGAAAAATTTGGGATGTGCAAGCGGGTTTTAGAAAGGGAATGGGGTGTACAGATCAAGTCTTTTCCATGCGCATGATTGCGGAGAAGTTTTTGGCGTTGGATTGGAGTCATTGTCGTCGCGCCTTATAAGTACGCACACCTCGTTGAGTTTGCTCTTCACAAATAATAAACAAAAAGTGGTTGAGAGTGACTTTTGAAAGTATGTTTTTGTTCTGCTACTTCAGTTTTTGTGTGTATCAAACAATTAACTTTAAAAAATTAGTCAGTGATATTCGCAATTAATAATAATCAATAAAAATCCGATCCGTTCAATGTTCTCTTACCGTCAATAGCAATAAATGTTATAAGTACGCACACCTCTTTGAGTTTTCTCTTAACAAATAATAAACAAAAAGTGGTTGAAAGTGACTTTTAAATGTATATTTTTGTTCTGTTACTTCAGTTTTTGTGTGTATCAAACAATTAACTTTAAATAATTAGTCAGTGATATTCGCAATTAATAATAATCAATAAATATCCGATCCGTTTCAATGTTCTATTACCGTCAAATAGTAATAAATGTAAAGTGTCTCGATAAAACGCGTAAGCGCCCTCATATTCACGGCGCCTACGACCTCCTTCACGCGGACTATTATGTACTGGTCGATGCTGTTAGGGCCTTTATTAGTGTGCGCTAATAGTTACCTTCAATTATAATTTACATTACACATTGGACTATTATATAGGTCATTAAATATGCAACAATCATTCTCCGATTCTGAAACAGAAAAAAAAAACACCCCCCTAACTACGTACAAATGCGATATAATAAGCGCCATCGCTCCGATGACTTTCTGGAAGAATTAAAAGACTTTAAAGCAGACATTAAACAAATGATTTCTTCATTGATGTCTTCAAATGAAGAGGAACGTGTTCGTCTTCAAAGAGATATAAAAGATATAAAAAAGCAAAATACAGGAAGTGAAAAACTCCAATTCAGAGATTGAGAAATCTGTTGAACATTTATCACATCAATTTGATGGAATTATGAGAAAAATTAGTTCTTTGGAAATTAAATGCTCTGAAAATCGGGCTTTCATACAGCAGTTAGAACAAAATATAGAATCTCTGCAACGTTCCTCCTTAAAAGCTACCGTAGAGTTTCGTAATATTCCTGCAAAAAAAGGAAAAGAATCCACCAGTGATCTAATTTCTATTGTCACTCGTATCGGCACTGCCCTTAATTTAGAAATTAATCCTTCCGACGTCCGTGATGTTTATCGACTGCCAAATAAATCTGGTTCCAGTGGTATTATTGTAGCTGAATTTACGTCTGTTCTTCTTAAAAATGATGTATTACAAGCTGCTATATCCTTCAACTCAAAACGCTCAATTGATGAAAAACTAAATTCAACGCACATTGGAATTGAAGGTAAAAAACAACCAATTTTTGTATCTGAACACCTCAATCTTACCACTAGGAAAATTTTCGCCCAAGCACGTCAGTTTGCAAAGGACAACCATTATAAATACTGTTGGTCTACGAATGCGCGCATATTTCTCCGCAAAGACGATTCTTCAAAACAAATACTTATAAAGACAGAGAAGTGTTTAAATGATTTGATAAATTGAAATGTAGATTATTTTCTTTTTTGTTTAATATTTAATATTAATATTCAACTGTTTTTTTTTTGTTAAAACCAAACAATTTTACTCTATTACTCTAAGCTAAAAAAACCTATACTGTTACATTTAACAAACACAAAACACTTATAAATTTTTTTAAAGCAACAGTTAATTATACATTTAAACACTATTCATAATTAATACTTCTTTAGTTCGTAATATTAAATTATATTTATATTAACCCTGTAAATCTTTTATAGTATCAAACAATATCTATCTTAGTGTACTAAACTTTGTTTTTAAGAAATGAATCCTATAAATGATATATTCTCTGACCTAGATGGTTTCACGGTCTCAAAATCTTTAAATTGTAACCCTGAGGAATGCATAAATTACATAGATAATAGCGCAAGTTCATTTACAATATTACATCTAAATATTCGGAGTATAAATTGTAACATAGACGGTCTACAGTTATTACTCGAGCAGCTTATAATACAATGTGACGTTATAGTCTTATCGGAGTGTTGGCTTAGCAAAACAACTCGTGTTCCTTTCCTAGTCGGTTATGAATCACATCAAACGAAAAATACATATAATCAAAATGACGGAGTTGCTGTCTATGTTAGATCGGAAATTGTTTACACTATTCACGAACCCCCCCTTTAAGGAAGCAAACTGCCTAGTGTGTACTTTAGGTAATGAACTATCTATTGTCGCAATATACCGACCCTATTGTTTTTTGAACATTAATACTTTTTTACAAAGTTTTCAGATGGTTATCTCCGGCCTGTCGGTATGTAAAAATATTGCAGTTATTGGTGATATTAATATAGATACACTTAAATCTTGTAATAACTGTAATGAATATTTGAACTTGTGTGCCAATCTCGGCTTATTTCCATCCCACAATCTGCCCACACATTCAAACACCTGTCTTGACCATGTATTACTCAGAACGAGTCAAATCGCCACCACCATGATAGTAGACTCTTACATAACTGATCATAACCCCATAGTATTAAATTTGAAATATAAACCTAAGTCATTAAACAACAATACTAATAGAATAAATCTTAACAAAACTTTAATTATAGCTGATATAAAAAAAATCTGATTTTAATGATATTTTAACATCTAAAACGGTCAATGAAGCCACTCAAATTCTTATAGAAAGAGTTTCGTCAATAATTAAGACTCATTCTATTTTACACACAATCCCTAGAAGGATTAGAAATAAAAAACCATGTATTACGCCAGGACTACTGAAATGTATCAGAAATCGCGATCGAATGCATGCAAAATGCAAGAAGTATCCAAATGATTTGACTCTTAAACTTATATATAAAAGATATAGAAACTTCTGTAATAAACTTTTGAGAAATCTAAAACGGACCTATGAAAAAAACGAGCTACTTAAAAATAAAAACGATTCAAAAAGAACTTGGGAAACTGTAAAAAATATATGTAATATTAAAAAAAAATGTAAATTCTTCAAGTGATCTTTTAAAAATATCTTCTGATGTATCTGCATCAGTGGACTATATCAACAAATTTTTTGTTAATATTGGCAAAAACTTAGCTGATGAAATTATTAATAGTAGTCCTTCTTATCTCCTTTCAGAAGATCAGAACTCTTTCTTTCCTTTTTCTTTTGTTTTGCACGAAGTACAATATGATGAAGTTGACAGAATTATTAATAGACTTCGTTCTGATAGCGCTACAGGATGTGATGGTATTCCTACATCGATCATTAAGGCTTGTAAAAGTACTTTTACCCCCCTTATGACCTATATATGTAACCTGGCAATTCAAACGGGCAAATTCCCTGACCTTCTTAAGAGGGCACTAGTTCATCCAGTATATAAGGGAGGTAAACGGGATATTGTAAATAACTACAGGTCAATATCTGTGCTTCCGGTTTTTTCTAAAATATTAGAAAAGGTGCTTAATTCACGTCTTGTGAAATTTCTCGATAAATATACCTTAATAGCTGATAATCAATTTGGCTTTCGTTCTGGAAAATCAACAGAAGATGCTGTAATAACTTTTACTGAAACGGTTGTTAAGAACTTGGACAAAAAATCCAAATGCCTAGCGGTCTTTCTAGATCTTTCAAAGGCTTTTGACACAGTCTCAGTTCCAGTCTTACTCGACAAATGGTAAGAATAGGAGTAAGAGGCATAGCTCTGGAAATATTTAAAGATTACCTCAGTAATCGGAGCCAATGTGTAAAAATAGATAATGTTTGTAGTGGATACGATTATTTGCACTACGGTGTACCACAGGGTAGTATATTAGGTCCTACCTTGTTTTTAATTTACATCAATGACCTGTGTAAGATGTCTTTACCAAACTGCAAAATATTAGCCTATGCAGATGACACTACTTTAATAATCCACGGCAATTCCTGGGAAGATGTTGGAAAAACCGCTGAGCATGCCTTGAAGCTAGTAACACAGTATCTGTCTTCTAATCTCCTCACACTAAATATTAATAAAACTAAATTTATAACTTTTTCATTAAAAAAAAATAGGCAACCTGCGTTAAACGCCTATGAAATTAAAATACACACATGCAGTTCCAAAAATCGGTCACATGCATGCTCGTGTAAATCAATAGAGAGAGTAGATAACATTAAATATTTGGGTGTCCACATTGACAGTAACCTAAATTGGAGTACTCATGTTGCACAACTTACTGGTCGTATCAGAAAACTCATATACATTTTTAAAACTTTAAGGCAAGTGGCTGATAAACACATAATAAATATGGTATACATTGCCCTTTGTCAGTCGCTTCTTGTTTATTGTATCCCGGTTTGGGGCGCTGCTAATAAAACAGTTTTAATATCTTTGGAAAGAGCTCAGAGAGCAGTTTTAAAAATTATAAATTTTAAACCGATTTTATACGACACATCGAAGTTATACGCCGATTGTAAAATGTTATCTGTCAGGCAACTTTATATCTTACGAGTTATTTTAAGAAAACACATGGAAACGCCCTTTGATCCTAAGGTTTTACACAAACGCAGATCTGACCGTGTGTGTAAGACTAAGATTCATAGAACGTCACATGCCAAAAAACACTATTTTATCATAAGCTCAATATTATATAATAAAGTAAATAAGAAAATCAACATTTATCCGCTTAATAAGTTTGAATGCAAAAATAAACTAACAAATTGGCTACAATGTCTCACGTATGAAGAAACTGAAAACCTCCTAGTTTGACTGTTGCTAACATACTCACGCGCTCACACACATACGCACATCAATACACATCTATACACACACACGCACACACACACACACACACACACACACACACACACACACACATTTCGTTTGGTTTTAATTTTTATTTTATTTTATTTTCCTTTTTTATATTGTTTCGTTTTTATGTTAACAAGTTTATTATTTTTTCATTTATTACTTTCTTTTTTACTTTTTGCTAACTCATACTTGTCCTGCCGACACTGATTTTGTGAAGAGCGCTGATTTCTATGATACAGGCCCTGCCTAGTTTAGAAGTCAGAGGTTCTAATATTTTAGACGTAATATTTAGACAGTATGTTAATATATATTTTTATGTAAACTCATTGTTATGCGGCAATAAAAATTTATTATTATTATTATTATTATAAACTGTATGCTAAGGTGTTAATTGAAAGAGTTATGAAAGAAACTGATGGAAAAATTTGGGATGTGCAAGCGGGTTTTAGAAAGGGAATGGGGTGTACAGATCAAGTCTTTTCCATGCGCATGATTGCGGAGAAGTTTTTTGGCTAAAAACCAGAAAGTTTTTTTGTGGACTTGGAAAAGGCTTATGACAGAGTGGACAGGAATGTATTATGGCAAACGCTGAACGCATTTAGGTTGAGCGCTGGTTTGATACAGGCATTAAAGTCTCTGTATAGGGACTCGAGTGCTTGTATTAGAATCAACGGGGTCTACACGGACTGGTTTGGGATCCAAAAAGGTGTCAGATAGGGCTGTGTAGCTTCCCCTTGGCTGTTCAACCTATTTATGGACAGGTGTTTGCAAACTTTGAAAGATGAAGAATGTGGGTTAAGAATGGGCGAGTTAACTGTCAAATGCCTTTTGTATGCCGATGTCATATTTGCTTCTTCGGCGGCTGATTTGCCAATGAAGGTTACATTAATGAACTGGGAATTAAAATAAAGGGGAATGAAAGTAAACGCAAGTAAGACAAAAGTGATGGTTTTTGAAAGAGAAAAAAGCAAACCGTGAAATAAGAATAGAAGGAGAGTTAATTGAGCAAGTGGATGAGTTTGTGTATTTGGGATGTGTATTTAGCAGGGATGGTAGATATGATAGGGATATAGAACGACGAGTAAATGCAGGGAATAGAGTGAATGGGGCACTACACTCTATTGTGAAGAACCAGAAAATGTCAAAAAAGGCACGTATGGTAATTCATAATGCTGTGTTAGTCCCTACTTTAATGTATGGTAGTGAAAGCTGGGTGTGAAAGAGAGCAGAAGAAGCACAAAAGTAGAATAAATGCTGTAGAAATGCAGTTTTTAAGGATTTTGCTAGGGTTGAATCTCAAAGACAAGGTGACAAATTGCGTGATAAGAGGTAAATGTGGTAAGCAAGATGATGTTGTGACCAGGATTAAGCAAGGAATGCTTCGGTGGTTTGGTCATGTAGAAAGAGTGAAAAAGTAAATTTATATGGCAGATGTGAACGGCCGAGTCGGGAAGGGACGCCCTAGGAAAAAGTTTATCGACCAATTTGGCGATATTTTGTAAATGGGCCACGTTAGAAATACCCTTAACCGACGAACATGTATGCGTAGATATATGGATGTAAAGGAGGCGAAAGAGGTATGTCAGGATCATCCAAATGGAAGTCCGTAGTCTCTGCCTAACCCTCTGGGTGACAGGCGTGAGTGTATATGTTTATGTTTATGTATGAAGTGACAAACGAGCTGACTGTTTATCCGACAGTAATTGGTTACTGCAGTCCGTGGTCACCGGTGAGCAACTTCAAATGAAAAAGGAGGCTACAGATGCATTGGCACTTCTGATGCCTAACATGGAATACCTCACACCCTGTAATTGGCCTTCTTTACCCTTAAGCCCAAAACACAGTAGTGTGAGCCCTACTGCTAGATATCAGATATAGGTAAGAGATTGGTACCCATCCAGATGTATGTATATCTAGACATAAAATCATCCTAACACCTAGTAAACCTACAAAAAATTTATACAAAACGAATCCCCGACACAGGAGGGTCATACTGTGTATATTTGTATAAGTAAATTTTCTAAAAAATCCGATTCAAATCAGTAAAATATAATTTATTAGATTTAACAAAACAGAAATAAGTTTCACGATTTTTTCTTGTCTTTTGAGTGTCTTGCACATAAATTTCAAAGAAAAATAAATATATGTAAAATAAATAAAAAAATAAATTTATACGTGGTGGGGCCGGGCCATACTGCAGTTATATTAGTAGTATAGTTGTAGCACGAATGGGTCGTCTCGACCGGGGAAGGACCACGCTCTCACAGAATACCAGCGTAAAATAGTAGCTTAATGCTGCTGTGTTTCGTATGGTGAGTGTAGAGAACCGGAGAACCTTTTTACTGTAAATGAGGCATTCCATCTTAGTGCTCACGGGTGACAACGCATCTGCATTTTGATTCGTAACCTAGGATAGATGTAGATGTCTATGGGCCACAGCAACCACTTACCATCAGGTGGACTGTGTGTTCGTTTGTCACCCTGTCCTATAAAAAATGTACTAATAAATGTAGCTATTTTGCATGTAATCCTTATAAACACTTTATATAAGCCTATTTAATCCAGTGCTTGACTCGTATCCCGTCTGATGGTAATTGATGATGATGCAGCCAAAGAAATTAAATTTCTAATGGGCTCAAACTATGATGGTTTATCTGATTTGGTTTTCAAATATATTAGAATATTAAACATTTTGTAATATATATATATATATATATGTCTGTGTGTGTGTGTGTGTGTGTGTGTGTGTGTGTGTGTGTCTTTCTGTAATATAAAAATAACTGTCTTTTATTGAACCTAGAGGTTATTTGAATGCTGTTAAGACATGAACAACAATTTAAAAAAAATTCTATCTAGTTGTTAAATTGTCATAAACAGATAAAGAGCAATATCGAGAGTGTTCTAGGCTACATTTTATAGAAAAACTTGGATTTTTTTTGAGATATCCAACTTAAATCAAACACATGTAATATATTATTTTTTTACGTCAATCGACGTACGTGTAGTCATTGACTTACATATTACTGGCGTAAGGACCGGGCCGATCGAACAACTAAAACGGACCAGTGCGCTGGCCCTAAAATTACAATTTAGGGCCAACGCGAATCGGTCGACAGAAGTGCGCGCGCAGGACAGATTTGCCTGTCATAACTATGTCTAGTTGCGTGATAAAAGAATGCAAAAATTACGAAACAAAGATTTAAAAAAGACATGGGATATCGTATCATCGGTAAATAACCTTATAGTAATTTTGTTACAATTAAATTATAATATAAACGCATTTTTAAAGTTTTATTTTACATACAGATAGTTTAGTTACGTTACCAAGATTAGGCCAGGGCTGGATTCAGACCCTCAAACATATTGTACATGGAAATTAAAATTATACTTTTTAAAAAAATATCACGTTTGACGTTTCATGTTTCTTTTTCCCATATGCCGGGATTTTGGTGTCACGCGTCTAATAAATCTATACGTTTCGTTTTTGACGGTTTATTTTTATTTCTGTTTATTTTTTTGTCTCAAGAACTTAGTGCAGGTAAGTTAAATTTTGAATATTGGTTCCTAATATATTTTATATTCAATTAAGGTAAAACGAAAAGAGTACAAAAGAAACCATATCTACTTAATTGAATCTGAAAATCTGATTCATAAAATATTTTTAAATTTAAATATAAATGAATATTTTTCAAACTGATTGCTTCTGGAGCATAGAGTTTTTATCTTGGTAGCCCCTCATTATAGTTGTATCAAGGATGCAACATAAATGCATTGATCGAGCATCTATTGACCAGAAAGGGTGCTAATTCTTTTTAAATTTTATTATAAAACGCGGCACTCATGTACAATACAAAAATTCTCGATATCGTAGGGTTAATATTGAAATTTAGGGTCCTTCCCTATAATAATACAAGTTAACCTTTAGGTAAAATTATGGTATTTTCGCTTTGTATTATTACGATACTATGCACTACAAACTATGAAATAATGATACAATTGGGATAAATATACTACGAAATCAAACCCTGGTTAAGTCGTGTTTTGATATGACGTTTGTATTATGAAAGATGCGCTACTTTTTCTTGTATGAAAAAGTTATCAGTAAAATATTTAGAAGGGCCTATCCTTCCTTTTGAAATCATTGCGTGTAGTTAAAAAGCCAAATATTAAAAAACAATGAATACGGTAAAACCGTTAATAAATGTACAAATAAAACCAAAAAGATATAAACTCACTTTTAATTCATTTATTTATTTATTACCAAAATATTATGTAATTTATTCCCAGACACTTAATGGATGCTTTATTGTTGGATTGGTAGATACGAATATTCTGTGATATCTCAGGGGCTTAGCCTAACCGAAAATTTTACAGTTGAGCACTGTAACCCGTATATCTGTAACAAGAATTCAGTCCCCGCTAGCACCTATGAAACTGTTAATTGCAACTTTACGTGCTGATTTATATATTGTACTATCTGGTATAATTAAATTTACTTTAAGTAAATAAATATCAAAGGGCATTATTTATTTATTTAATCTTTATTGTGTGTAGTAGTGGCAGAAAAACCGACGTTGCACAACGGATTAGTTAGCTGAAGTGGCAACGGGTCAGCCATATTGTACCAAGAACCGACAACTGATGGGGAAGAAAGGTTCTCGAGTGGAAACCTCGTACCGATTAGCAAAGTCTAGGATGGCACCCCACTAGATGAGATGACGACCTGTTAAGATATGCAGGAAGTCGATGGAATAGGTGGCTCAGGACCGTGTTATGTGGCGTTCTTAGTGCGAGGCCTATGTTCAGCAGTGGACTTGTAAAAAGCTGATGATGATGATGATGATTATCATATTCTTTAAGTATATAAAATTGCCAAGGGGCATTGAATCAGTACAATAATATATACTGGCTTGTCCCTAACCCTTTTCCTTTACAGTTTACACACGCTTAAATATTTAAATAATTTCACTCATTACGTTATCAATTTAAAACTTCATTATTGTGCTTAGAACGCCGGTGTTAAAATTAATGAACGCTTTTAGTTATTCAGGACTCACTCTCGTAATGAACATTATTCATTTTCTTTTTTAGAACTGCCAGATGACCAAATTAATAAAATACTAGCTGCTTTTTGTTGTTAATAAAATAAAAAATATCACACCTACAGAAATTCTTTTGTCGTTTTTGTCATGAACATCATCACTACAGCCGATCAAAGCCCACTGCTGAACATAAACTTCTCGAAAAGATTGCCTTAAAAGTGGGAGATTTGCCGAGTTGCCGCGATTGGTAGGCGGATTGGTAAAGACTTTTTTTAGTTGTGTTTAGTTACTTGTTATATTAGTTAGTTATACAATTTTTCTCATACGTTTAACATATATGCAAATCGTACTTGATATATATCGCAATAGTTGATTTTAGCCATAAGGTTCTCTGGAACGAAATCCCTTTTGATATTAAAAACTCACAACACGTGTTTTTTTTTAAATTAATAATCAAAAACACGAAAAGTCGTAGAAAGTGTAAATTAACAATACTGTATACATTAGTATAAAGGAAGGTTCCATCGATTCGTTGATAATGTTCGTGTATGAAGCGCTCGCATATAAACACTTGGTGTTAGAGGACCCCCTTTCTGGCTAGGTGTTCGTCTGGGTAGATTCCAACCTCTTATCTACTTCTAGCTCCCAGGCTCTGACAGCGCGCGACATGCTATACTCCCGTTCGCTCGGGACCTTAATGGCGGGAAAATTTGTAAGTTAGAAAATTTTTTGCTATATTGCAAATTTTGCTATATTTTCACTTTGAGACAATATTTATGGATAAAACTTACAGGATTTCTTGTTGAATGTATAAAATATCGAATAAAATTATTTTTTGGTTGCTAGAAATTGTAATAAAATACATAAATTACCCTGTATAACATAGTAGTAGCATATACTTCAATTTTAGTGACAAAATTACTACTAATTTGAATTCTACACTTTTTGTTTTTGGAGAAATTTATATGAAAATGTTTGGAAATATGTATATTTTTATGTTTTATATGTTTCCATACGTTACTCATACCAAAATATTAAAATATTAAAAAATTAAAAAAAAAAACAATAATAATATTTTATCTGTGTGACATTTAGAACAATATTTCAAAAATAATTATGTGTGAATTTTAAATAAATACAACGTCAAGTTATTTGAAATATGTAAGAAAACTATTTTTACTTACATTTTACACTAAAAATAAATGAGAATTTGAAAAATAACACATTTATGACCCAACCGCCAAAATGGGTCTTCCAGATTTTGAAGTAATTTTGGCAATTTACTTTTCACTTTTTATACCACAAATTATATATCTACGTGTTCACTATATTACAAGGAATATAAAAAAGTATAATACTTTCGTTTTTAGTCCAGACACAAATATAAAATTCTATAAAAAAGACGGAGCACCTTCATCAAACGCCGGAACGCCGAAAGTTCAGAGTGATTTCTTTTTTTTTTTTCTAAGAAACATTGCCAGGTTATGGTTTAAAATAAAAGAGCATATCTTTGTCTTTGATACTATTATCTATTGCATATTGTCTTTGGTTTTGTTTTAAAGGAAAAAATAGTTTTTTCATAAGGCAGTACTTCTGATCCGACCTGATCTAATTCGACCCGTACCAGAGCCGACGTAAGGTAGGTATTGTATGATCTGATTAGATCGGTAGCCGAGTATTGACTCGCCCATTGGGGCTAGTAGCTAATAACAGCGCCTGCACTGCTGTGTTCCGGTTCTGAAAGGTGTAGAGAGTCAGTATAATGACAGACTGTGAGGCATTCCATCTTAGTCCTTAGAGATGAAAAAGCATCTATAGCCTTCTGTGTTTGAAGTTACATAAGCAAACACTGTAAGTCCGCTTAACACTTCGGTTTTATAAAAATAAATAAAAAAGTAAGCGTAAGTTTATTCAGTGATAAAAAGTTTTATTGTAAAACGAGAATTATTGTCGTGTATCATCTTCGACAATATTCTTGAAACCGAACCAAAACAACTTTATTCCCTCGTAAAAAGTTTCGAGGCCACGTTTTTATACGGTAATTAACTTTGCAGCCCTAGTCGTAGTTAAAAATAAAACCAGTGATTATACTTTGCCTTGAGTCCAGCACTTATGCGGCTCGTTAAATGTCTAAATTTTCGCTTATTTAAAATCCAAAGTGGTATTTATGTATTAGTAAATATTTTATTTTGTAGTATATGTGTAGTGTCAGTAATTAAGTGACTATTTCATCTACACTCAAGACCACTAGAGGTGTTATTAATTCCCCGAACCTCACAACATAACATGGCAAACTGGACAGGCGGTGCGCTGCTACAATTCAAGCGCACCGCCGGAACCTGCATAAAACATAAACTAATTTGTTGAAGAAAATAAAAATATTAATGTAATTTTATAATAAAAATATAATTTAAAGGAAAAGGCAGCTTCGAAAGAAGGCACAAAGTGCTTCTTTCAAAGCTCCCTTCCTTTGGGCTTCCGAGAAATTGTGCAATTGGATCACCAGCTTTCTTGCAGATCGGAGCAACAAGGTCATTGTAGAGGGTGCAAGCTCCGATTACAAGCATATTAATGCTGGTGTTCCACAAGGCTGCGTGCTATCGCCAACGCTGTTTCTTCTGCAAATCAATGATATGATCACCCAAATATTGGATGATGCTTCAACTACTGGTAGTGTATCCGTTGGAAGCGAGAGTTGTGCAGGTTAGTACATGGAAGTAAAGCATGCAATTGTACCATGTAACCAATACAATCAAATAGATAATAACATGTTAGTAAAGAACACGGTACTGAATCAATAAAGAAGGAAATGAGATTTATAAAAAGAATAGATATGAAAGAAAACTTGAACTTTATAAATATGAAGTGGAGAGATATAGGAACGTCTTCACTAGTATAACATAATATAGTCCTCAAGCAGGGTATTATTACTGTGGTAATAGGTAGTAGTATTAGTAGTATATATACACAATAATTAGTATTATTACTATATATATATATATATATATATATATATATATATATATATATATATATATATATATATATATATATATATATATATTGTAGCCTGGTCCTTCCCCAGTCGAGCCGATCTTTACGTGCTGCAACTATACTTCTAATATAACAGCAGCATGGCTCTACCACGTCATATATCTATCACGTCATATAGGTCATATACGTCATTGGAGTAGTATCATAGTGTAAATTTAGTTTTCCTCCACGACAATTGTTGGAGTCTTTTTTAAATGTCTTAAACGTAGACCTAAAAGTTGTTCACACAAGCCAAGGTACACTTTTACCTTGATATAATACGATAAAAAAGTTTATATAACAATAAAATGAAATGAACCTCCCAACATTACAGTTACAGTCCATTCCATTACAGGCTTTAAAGGTCCCTTGCACTGCGCCGCACGGTATTATAAATAATTATGTGACAAATGAAATTCAATATTAATAAGACGCCATAACGTGCAAATAGATTATACCGCAAAACACGTCTTGTTTGGCCAATTTGGTAATAAATTTTATAACGCAATTTGTTGTACAACAATCGATCCATAAATTGTATAAACTCCAATAACAGTGTTAACTGCCACGTAAAATAATTTTCAAATAAGAGTTCTCAATTCAAAATTTATTAATATTACTTTTACTATTAAAGTCTATCGTTATGAGCGTTCCGCTTTGAATAAAGAGAAACCATTATTATAATGTGTTTTTGAGAACATTGTGAAAAATTTCGGTGAGTTTTCTTTCGATGTACCTACCTATATTATTTTAATTTTTATGTAAGAAAATATATCAATATATTATATTAGGTCCTTACATATGAAATTGGCGTTTTGTACGGGAGGAATATAAAGTAAATGTTTTTTTTTGTAAAACATCTTTAATTAATCAAAGTATGCACTGTTGTTATCTATGCACTTTTGCCATCTCATAGGTAGTTTATTGATCCCTTTACTAAAAAAACCATGGGGGCGAGAATTAATAAACTCTTTGAAGGCGGTTTGAGCCGCCGCATCGGAATTTTTTTCCTTGTAAGAACATACATAAACATACATAAACACTCACGCCTGTCACCCAGAGGGGTAAGCAGAGACTACAGACTTCCATTTGGCACGATCCTGACACACCTCTCTCGCCTCCTTCACATCCATACACCTACGTATACATGCTCGTCGGTTAAGGGTACTCCTAATTTGGCCCGTTTTCAATAAATCGCCAATTTGGTCGATAAATTTTCGCCTAGGACGTCCCTTTTCGATTCCGCCATTCACTTCTGCAACATAAATTTTCTTTGTCACTCTTTCCTCATTCATTCTTTCCACATGACCAAACCACCGAAGCATTCCTTTCTTAATCCTGGTCACAACATCATCTTGCAAACCACAATCTTCTCTTATTACACAATTTCTTACCCTGTCGTTCAGATTCAGCCCTAACATACTCCTTAACGACCTCATTTCTACTGCGTTCATTCTACTCTCGTGCTTCTTCTGCCACACCCAACTTTCACTACCATACGTTAAAGTAGGGACCAAAACAGCATTGTGAATTGCCATACGTGCATTTTTTTGACACATTTTGACTCTTCACAATAGAGTGCAGGGCCCCATTTACTCTATTTCCCGCATTCACTCGTCGTTCTATATCCTTATCATATCTCCCATCCCTGCTAAATACGCAGCCCAAATATAAATACTCATCTACTTGCTCGATCAACTCTCCTTCTATTCTTATTACACAAATCGTTTTACTTTCTTCTCTTTCAAAAACCATAACCTTCGTCTTACTTGCGTTCACTTTCATACCCCTTTCTTTTAATGATCTGTTCATTAATGTAACCATCATTTGCAACTCGGCCGCCGACGACGCAAGGATAACTTGATCATCGGCGTACAAAAGGCATTTGACGGTTAACTCACCCATTCTTAATCCGTATTCTTCAACTTTCAAATTTTGCAAACAACTATCCATAAATAGGTTGAACTGCCACGGGGAAGCCACACAGCCCTGACACCTTTATGGATGTCAAACCAGTCCGAGTATACCCCGTTGATCCTAACACAAGCACTAGAGTCACTATAAAGAGACTTCAATGCCTGTATCAAGCCAGCGCTCAACCCAAATGAGTTCAGTGTTTGCCATAGCACATCCCTATTCACTTTGTCATAGGCCTTTTCCAAGTCCATGAATGCACAAAAAACCTTTTGGTTTTTGGCCAAAAACTTCTCCGCGATCATGCACATGGAAAAGACTTGATCTGTACATCCCAGTCCCTTTCTAAATCCCGCTTGCACATCCCAAATTTTTCCATCAGTTTTTTTTCATGACCCCTTCAATCAGTACCTTAGCATACAGTTTTCACACAATGCTAAGAAGGCCACAGGTAGTTTTTACAGTCCTGCTGCGACCCTTTTCCTTTATATACTGGGACTATCACGGCTTTGCACCAGTCTACCGGTACCCGCTTCAGTTCCCAGCATAAATTAAACAACGTGTGCAGCAGGCCTGCCACGACTTCCTCTCCAGCCCTTAGCATTTCGAGTGAAACTCTATCATATCAAGCAGCCTTACCTGCTTTCATGCTTTTCATTGCTTTCATTATTTCATCTATACTTATCTCG
>CAJQZP010000086.1:0-111290 GCA_907164705.1 Parnassius apollo | reverse complement strand
TACAAAGCAAACCTTTCCCATTCATCAACTTTTAATGTCCTGACTGAAAATATGTAATGCAAGCAAGTAAATCTTTTGCTGAATAACTTACGTTAACTTCAACAGCCTAAGTATTTAGGCTGTAGAAAATATAACTCGAATCAAGAAGTATCAGATTCAGATGGAATATGTTAGCGCAGACAAATGTTTTGGTTTTACGACAGAGCAGTCAGTTAGTAATGGAACAGATTACATGGCAATTGCGTGGCAAATCTTTTGTACTAATTGTGCTTTTACTTTTTTGAATACATTTATCTCCGTTTTAGAACTAACAAGTCTTGGACGTATAGTGATTGCCTTTAACTTGCCCACTAGCTTAGATACGAGTATATGCTGCTGATGCTGATGCCACGAGCACACGCCGCTAATGTGTATCTCCTGCGCAGATGATTGTCTCCGTCAGCATTCGGATGCTGTCGTCGTTGTGAAGTCTCAAAAGGGGTTCTCTCGCTTTTTTTTCTAAAAATACAAGTTGTAAGTGGGGTACATCACTTACTTATATTTCTATATTTATTAATGTATACAAATAGTATGATGTAATGGAAAATTGAGCTATTTTTATTAAATCAACCATAAAATCTAAAGATTGAAAATACTTTCACGTTACTTTATGACCAAAAATTCCAAAAGAAATATCGTTCCCTCCTCATCATGGAAGCTTGCAATCTAAGCAGCTTTACAGTTTTATAAATTAGTGTAATTATTAACAGTTTACTAAGTCTCTATTTTATGAGTTCATTTAGTCAGCAAATTTAGTTAGCAGTGCACATTAGTTACCTTACTAACGTTTTCATTCGTTATTAAGGCACCGACAAACAACAAAATATCATAGCAAATAATATTGTCAGAGCTATAATTTGAAGGAAAATTAAGATTTTTTTTTCTATAAAGTCAACCGAAAAGACTGAAAACACTTTTACGTTCGCTATAAAGTATTCTCATTTTGCTGAAGCTAAACGCACTTTCATATGAGTATAAATCTTAATTTTGTTATAATTTACTGTATGTACGACTCCGTGGCGCAGTGGCTTAGCAATGAGTGGCTACGCTGGGGGTCGCGGGTTCGAATCTCGCACGGAACAAGTATTTGTATGGCCTACAAGTAGTTGTTCCGGGTCTGGATGTTCGTCCTTGTGCAATTTATGTTTGTAAACTGCCCCCAAAATACAAGAGAAAATCTTAGTGTAGGGGTAACGTTTTTAAAAAAAAATAAAAGAAAAAGGAAATAAAAATAAAGAATAAGCCAAATATTTTGAATTCCAATCTTATGATTAAAACAATATTTTACAAAAAAATTAAATTTTTTTCGACAAGCTATATTTTATTTTCCATAACTCAACTGTAAAGGAAACAACTAGTTCGCATTCTTGTATTAACTGAGCACTATCTATAAAAAATAAAACAAAAGCAGCAAAATAATACGATACAAATTCCATATTGTTTTATTAACATAATAAAAGAGCAACAACTAGTGACATAAAGTAAACCTGAAGCATTTGTAAACATCTCACGATAATATCATCTTACAACTTTTGTATTGTCTTTTGACACGAACGTACGACATAATATGAATGCTAATATTTATATGTCGTCCCACATTCGTCCTGGGCCCTAGATAATATAATCAACGCTCTGTTATTCACAGAAACTTAACTAAGGATATGGAATACGAAAAGCGGACGCTACGGTAACTAATACCGTCAAATATTGCCACAATGTGATGTATGTTGTCTTTGCATAATTGTTTAAATACGGTTACTCTACAGAGTACCCTTTATACATAAAGGTTATTCGAAATTTTATGCAAAGGAGATTAACTTGATTCCATACAAGTTTGGGCCCAGCGTGAACAAAATTATAATATGTCTTATTTTGAAGATTTAAATGTTTGATAAGTATATCAATAAATCATATTCTCGCAGAGCCTGGAGTTTTATTTACATTTATGTTTTAGGATTTGTATGTTGTGTAGTGAAAACACTCGTTCCCGAGATAAGTTGTTTAAATAAATTGAAAAGGACACAAAATAATGCATTTTTGTAGAAATTATTAAATAAAGTAAAATAAAATTCAACTTTTTTTAAATTGTTAGATTCTTTTCTGCAATTCATTATAAAATGTCATCTAGAACAGCAGCCAGAGGCTGTAAATTATTTGGTCTATTCCTCTCATAACCCAAGTAATCATTGTCCTGTAATCCAAGAGAAAAGCCGAGGGACAATTTAACTAAATTCACCGCTGAAGTAATATGTACTTACGCACTAGAACAGCTATTTCAAACAAAAAATGTGAGCTATGCTGTGTTCGTGCGGTTGGTTATTTATCATAGAATAAACATAGATAGAATGATCAGTAGGTAACAGTAGATTGTATTGTTAAATATGTAAATTATATCGACAACAATTTTTAAATTTTGTCATTTATTTTGTATATTAAATTTGCTTATTTAATATAATATTGCTTAGTATTATATCAGAATTACATTTTAATTATATTTTTACCTCAATATTTTAAAAGGTATCTATGTCAAATGTAAAAAACATACTGAACGTATGTTTAACAAAACTTATTAATATAACATTTAAATTACAAATATATTTATTTAAATTAGAATAAGAGTCGTTTATATCGCTGAGCACGCGAGAGTTAAAAATGGACGAATTTATTCCAGTTTGACTTTGATGTGGAAACATAAAAATAAAATAAAAGAATAATGAGCAGATTTAAATATAAATAATTTAGCCTAATTACGATAACTTATACATTATATTTCTACAAAAAAATGTGTATAGTAGTATATTCGTCCTATACTTAAGTACCCACAGAAATTTCACATCTGAACAAATTAATTTAATAATCTATATTCCATGACACGAGATGGCGTCTTAGGAATGACGATGCGACTGGAGATGCTCAGAAGGGCTAGACTCCAGCCGTAAAACCAGTTAAATAAATATAAAAAATAATACAATATCAATATTCATACTTTTAAACTCAAAAAAAAAATTCCCTGTTCAAAATAAAATCCCCTGACGCGTAAGGCCATAATAAATTAGAAAACTAATTACTATAAAAATTTTGTCGTGATGCGCGAGACTTTTTGGTACCAATTTTGGTCATTCTCCTAATGATGTTAGTATGTATAAAATTAGATATTTAAAAAAATATAAACCAACTACAATTTTCATCGCATTTGTTGAATTTCACGTGGAATCAATGATGTGAAAATATCCTCAATTGAATAAAAATATTATGATATTTTGATGTATTTCCAATATTCAGCTTTTATTACTATGTTCGGTAGTCAACACCTTTTCCTTAGGCTTAGGCTTTTCCTTAAGCTTACTGCGACATGGGCTCAATTGTTAAAAAAAATTACATGGTAGAGCCACGCTGCAGCTATATTATGGTTGTAGCATGAATGGGTCGGCTCAACCGTGGAGGACCACGCTCTCACAGAAAACCAGCGTAAAATAGCAGCATAATGCTACTGTGTTTCTTATGGTGAGTGTAGAGAACCGGACACCGGTTCAACAACCAAACGGAATCGAAGCATTCCATCTTAGTCCTCACGGGTGACAACACATCTGCATTTTGATTCGTAATGGAGGATAGATGTAGAAGTCTATGGACCACAGTAACCACTTATCTGCAGGTGAACTGTATGCTCGTTTGTCACCCTTATCCTTTAAAAAATGCAGGGATTACTTGCCTTCATCGTCACGCTTGGGAGGTGGATTGACAGTAGTAGTTTTAGATGTCTGGTGTCTTCGGTCTTCACTCGCCGTGGTCGGTCAAGGTATTTTACGATTTGCGTATGCGGGATAATTATATGCCCTTTATCGACGGAGGGGAAGATCTTTGTGGCCTTTCACATAATTGATTTTTGTGAGACTCAGCAAATGGGGAGCATAAACAAATAGACCGTGAACACATATATTTACGAAACTATATATATATATATATATATATATATATATATATATATATATATATATATTAAGAATAAATAAAGTGTAGGATGTTATAATATGTATAGCCACTGTACATGCAAGCAATTTAAGCTACGTCCAGCTGGAGCTACGATTACCAAAGTTCCTGTCTTGTCTAACAGTTTTAGCGCACAACACATCGACTTAACATAATTTTTTCGGTTATTTTATTTTCTGTCCGTTAATGAAATCTTTAAATTGTTATTTTTTAGATAATTGGATCATTAATCGGATCGAATTGATAAAAACAAACTTTCAAAGTAAATATAGTGCTTCCTGGAGTAACCAATCGTAGCTTCCGTTGTCGCTTATCATTTTCGTGGAAAGTAAACACATCGAAAATTCTAAGAATTTTCTCTGAAATTAATGTCGTATGCGAAAATATATAAAATTTTTATTTGAATAAATGTTCAAGTATCTTGCTAAAGTTTTTCTGACAGATTTCAACGATGGCGCTACCTTAAGAATAGAAGCCGTATTTGTCAACCGCGCAGGAGAATGTGTATTACCACCCGTATACGTACTGACACCGTCACTCACTCGTCCTTACAAACTTATAGTCATTGTATTGCGATAAAATGTGCACTGATGTATTATACACTGGGATATTCACTATACACCCATTTACTGTAGCATAAAAGTAAGACATCGCTGCGACCCATAGACATCTACATCTATCGTCGATTACGAATCAAAATTCAGATACGTCTGCGTGTTCGTATGCATACTACTGTACTACTACTATAATTACAGTATAGCCCTACTACGTAAAAAACTTGCGAAGGAGTAGCAAAAATCCACTGACCACACACAACATTCTTTAAGTTAAAGGGCTCCGTCGCCTCCCGCGAGATCAGATCCCGCGCAGAATAATTTTTTGAGAAAGTTAAATTTCAGCCTTTACTAGAGCCACTGCTGAGCGCATCATGACTCCTCTCATTGCTGAAATGGTTTTAGGGCAAATAAATATCTGCCGCACTTGAATTTTAAGAATAGATTTAGTCCCTTTGGCCACCAAGCACGTGATAAATCACCACTTAAAGTTGTAATTCACAATTTCAAGAGTTCCGGTGGTGTTGAACCCGCGGTCCAAAATACTTTAAAATTTACAACGAGCAATTTGCCCTTCAGCAACCATAGCTATCGTAATAAGTGCTGCCAAACAGCACCATTATCGTCATATCGACTGACGCCGGTGTTCCTCAAGGGTCCGTTCTCAACGAAACTTTCTTTCTGCTGCATATTAATGATCTGCTTATGACAGGTATCTATGGGTATGCAGACGATAGCACAGTTGAGGAGAGATAACAACCAAGTACTCAGGCCAGTCGGGATCAAATCTAGTCCGAAAGAGACGCTATGATATCGCGTGTGAATCTCACACTACAGGCAGTCTCCGAAAGGGGCAATACCAATCTCGTGAAATTCAACTCTGAACCTCAACTATAATATTATATTCGTTGAGTCCAGAGTCAAAGCAGCCGCAAGGAAACTTGGTGTTCTTGCAAGGGTGCGGCGGTAGGTACTTCACGCCAGGACCTTATATAAAGCGCCAGTCCGATCGTGCATGGAGTACTACTGTCATATATGGACTGGTGTTGCAAAATGGTACCTGGCAGCGTTGTACTTAGTGCAAAGGCGTGATAAGAGGCTCAATGGTAACCTTGATTTGGTTGAAACCAACCTTGTCAGCCTCGAGCACAGGGACATGGTAGCCAGCCTCTCGGTATTTTATAGGATGGATTTCGGAGAGTGTGCGCAGGAATTGCACGATTTAATTCGTCCCTCTCCTTTCCACCATCGGACGACCAGGTGGTCGGTGCGTTTTTACTCCTTTGTTATTGATATTCCACGCATTACGACGCAAACGGTTTGCGTCGACTTTTATAACGCTCTTCAAGGCAAGAGTGAACAGGCTTTTGTTACGCTAAGACAGTGCAATTTACCATGTAAGTTTGCTTCACCACTTACCACCAGGTGGGATTGCATTCGAGCAGTGGCTTATAAAAAGTAAAAAAAAAACACCCCAAACACATACCATTTAATGGTAAAACTCGATGAATGTAGACTATTTTAAAAACGGTGCATAGTGAAAAATTTTATGGAACCCCGTATTATACATAAGCGCAGCCATTAATTACTAATAAATATTAGTGATATCAAAGGCTAAATATGAAAGTGCCTTAAATATTTTAATAGCAATAAAACTCATAAACTTTGAAAATCATTTTATTAATAAACTCCGCGTTCGAGGCTATTTAATATGTATTAGGAAACCAGTTGATGTAATTCTGAAGCTAATAAAAATCCCGGCTTCCATACGTCAATTTTTTTGGATTTGTTGCAATGTTTTTGGGAGTTATCGTGACCACATAAAAAATTAACGTCTGTCGTTGTTACAAAATATAAGATAAATTAATTAGTGTTATCTTGATATACAGCTACTCATATTATCCTACAAGTGAACTTTGGTTATGAGAGAGGCATTTTAAGACATTGCTTGATCTTGACTTGTCGGGAGTAAGGCACTACCTAACAACGCTTCGCGGTATAAGGCTTGAAATAGGAGAAGAAAAATCATACAGCGCACATTACAAGCTAACAAAACACTATCAGATGCATTATGTTAGAGCAGGCAACTGTTTTAGTTTTAGGACGCAGTTGGTGAGCGATAGAACAGATTGCACAAGCTTGTTTAGCGTTGTAGTTTACACACATGAATGGCGTCAGGATTGAAAATGTGGAGTATTTCCTCATTCTCATAGTCCGATCGTACGGTATTCGACACGAGCGGAGAGAGATCAGGCGTGGGACCTACGGCTTTACGTGCGACTAACGGGAACGAAACACCGCCAACCTCCTGTCTTCAGGCTGAAATACGAGTACTAAGAATACTAAGAATTTCTTGACAAAAATGCCAATAACTGATTTTGGCCTGATCTGCATTTGAACCCGAAACCACAAGATCAAAAATCGCGGTTTACGATTACTAGATTAACGAGGCAGTCATTTTGGAACATTAGAATATTACGGAATGTACTACGAATTAAAGCTATTACACGCTACGAGAGCGGAAAATTGTATTAAATCCACTACTACTACACATGAAGGACGAATTGTACATGTTATTATAGTTCAGGTGTAGATATTTGTTAATTTGTAATTCGTGATATAAACTGTCACTATGATATCCTAATTTTAAGCTACAAAAATGTTTTTACCCCTTTTTTGTGCGCAATATGTGTTCATATTACATGCAGTTACAGCTGTGATATTTTTGTACTATATCCCCGCAAAAAAATTTTAAAAATGGTTATGAGATTCAAATCAAATTCGTTAAAGTTCCTTTATATTTTTTTATAAAACCAAAATCCGTGAATAAAATAGTTTTCTAGGGTTAGTTTCCGAATGTTTTTTTATATAGGATAGGGTGACAAACGAGCACACAGTCCACCTGTTGGTAAAAGGTTACTGCGGCCCATAGACATCTACATCTATCCTTGATTACAGATCAAAATGCAGATGCGTTGTCTCCCGTAAAGACTAAGATGAAGTGCCTCGTTTTCAGTAAAAAGGTTCTCTGTTTCTCTACACTCATCATAGGAAAAACAGCAGCGTTAAGCTACTATTTCACGCTGGTATTCTGTGAGAGCGTTGTCCTTACTTACTTACATCTAATATAACTGCAGAATGGCTCTACTATACGACTTATAAATTGGCGTACAATTTACAGTTACACGGTAATTTAAACTCGAAAACACATAATACTAATTCGTACCAAATAGATTAAAATATACATAAATTGAATTTCATCTGCTTTTCAAAAACACGTTTCTCTTTTTATTTATATTTGATTGTTTGCTCGTACTCACGACGCAAGCAGACGAGTCGGTCGTTGCAATGGCGCCTGGAACCAGCAACGCTGCCTGCATTACCAGTCTGTGAAGTTTGAATTTTTAAATTAAATTCTTGCATATCGTAGTTGGATAGATTGTTCCACCATTATTTAATCGCCAGAGACTTGACTTTCAATACTTAGTGTTATTATAATTGAAATGCATGGAACTAAAATTAAATTATTATCAAAGTTGATTTATCATTAACAAAATTCTCAAAATACAGTTTAACATTACGTTATGTGGGTTAAGTTGTT
This sequence comes from Parnassius apollo, assembly GCA_907164705.1. NCBI lineage: Eukaryota > Metazoa > Arthropoda > Insecta > Lepidoptera > Papilionidae > Parnassius > Parnassius apollo. Next base: position 103,106 of record CAJQZP010000086.1, on the reverse strand, counting down.
TTGAATTATTTAATATGAAGGACACCTACGATGAACTTCAAATGAAGTAGGCTATAGATGCATTGCAACGTCTGAAGAACAAAATGGAATGCCTCACAATCTGACTGTCTATACCCTTGAGACCTAAACACGGCACAGCACCCTCGTACTGTACGTTCCTCGACGAACTTCTACAAGTAAAATAAAGTGTCTTACTACTTAGTGTTACTGTATAACAGCAGTAGTTATAGCAGAAATTTGAACGAAAAATAAAATTAATCATGTTGTTGTAATATTAAGTTGGCTTTAAATAAGCGTCATCAGTCCTGTTTTGTTTTCATCGCTAATAGGTGGTAAAAATGGTTTTATTCTTATTCGGGCATTACTTGAACATGCAAAAAATTTGGTTGACCTTTAGACAGTTTGCCTATCTTAATTTATTCGTGGTAGAGCCATGTTGAAGTTATATTAGTAGTATAGTTGTAGCACGAATTGTTCGGATCGACCGGGAACGCTCTCACAGAATACCAGCGTCAAATAGTAGCTAAATGCTGCTGTGTTTCGTATGGTGAGTGTAGAGAAGCGGAGACCCTTTTTACTGGAAACGAGGTATTCCATCTTAGCCCTCACGGGTGACAACGCATTTCTGCATTTTGATTCGTAATCGAGGATAGATGTAGATAGATTTCTATGGGCCACAACAACCACTTACCGTCAGATGGACTGTGTGCTCTTTTGTCACCCTATCCTACATAAAAAAAAATTCTTTATATACAATGGTGGTAATTTGTTAGTATTTTAAACTCAGAATATGTTTTAATTTCGTTTTATTATTTTCCGTTACATCTACGCAAATATTTTTTTAGTTTTAATTTTTATAGTTTCCAACTAAAATTTAAATCAATGAGATTAAGGAAATATAAGTAATTAAATAAGGAACAAATGCAAAAACAAAGGCTAATGCTAAATATCGAGCTCATTAAGCAGTGAGTGAACTCGAGCTTAAATTATACTTGGATAGTTTCGTCGATCGGTTGAGTAGAAATGGTGCCGAAAATGCTCAGGTTTGCAAATATCACACCTGTATTTCATGTCATTTTATTCTTAAGAAGTACGGGTAATTAGCGAACATACAATCAAGCGAATGCTGTGGCATATATACATCTACATTTATCCTCGGTTAAAAATCAAAATTCAGATAAGAGAATATGGATTGGTATGGTAAGATGGTTTGTGGAAAAACAGCACCATTATATGAAAACATGTAAGCATTTATAAATAAGGGATGCGTGTAAATGTCAAAATTTACACGCATCCGTTCATGTGAAAGGTGAAAGTACAGAAATATTTTATGAATCCCTATAATTAAAACGTACCCAAATTAAAATGAGAACACAAATTCCCGGTATTTGATGAATATTTCGTTAAAGACAAAACTAAACAAAGAAACAAAAACAAAGAGAGATAACTTAACAAATGGAATTATCATTACTATGACAAAAATTTATTCGAAATAGTATTGATATAAGGTGATGAACAAAACGGTACGAGCTCCGATTTACTTAATTAACTGTAAAACCATTTGTCTGTCAAATAAATCGCTAGTAAAATATTACATCTTCAATGTACTATATGTATATGAAGCAAGAATACTAAAAAACCAAATTGCATTTTGACATGACTATTGTGTGATTAACTAGGTTTCTTTTGTCACACCACGAGAAGAAAAATCACTACAGAATTATAGATTATATACGTACCTATGGCAAAATATTACGTATATGCCAAAATTGTCGTTGTAAAGGTTGTCCAATACACATAAATCCTCTTTTTTACATGGACACTGGTTATGTTCTGTTGAATTGCACCACATGACTCTATAGTATTCCACCTTCGCTGTATTTAGTTAGGGCCACAAGAATGCTTTCGCACACAGCTGCGAACTCACGACTGCCAGCCGCCATTATATCGCTATCTTTATTGTCTTGATGGTAATTACTTTGATACAGCATTTTTTGTACTTTCTCTTTTCACTTTATTCAATGTAGTAACAGATAGTAAAGAAACACTAGAAGTAATAAGATTCCCCGTCTTTTGTGTAGTCTCTTCTACGTACAACATTATATATCTAATATCATTTCTATTTTTCTGCTTTCTGCTGGAGCCCCTGAACGAGTTGTTGGGATATTCTCTATGCAACAACAATGCACGCACTTTAATAATTTTTTGGCATCTAATTTCTCATCTAGTTACGGTGTGAATGTCTTTCAGTTAAGAGTACTTAGGCCTTACACCAAGTTTAGTCAATGTGCTTTACAGTCTGCAGCTAATTCACAACTTAACATCAAGTGGAGGAGCATTCAAGCACTAGCTTATAATAATTAAAGTAGTTATAAGAAGAAAAAAAATTAGCCATGTTGTTATGCTTATCGAATAAAATAAACAAGAGAAAATTTGGGAGATATTTCAGCTATTAAGCGCTTTGTTATTACTAGCTAGACCTAGCGCAGCTGTGGAACGTAATTGATACGAGTATATAATCATCCGCTAATATTCGCCACCTATGCCACAATATCCGATAAGATAATCACTGTTTTGCTAATTGGCATTTTAAATGCTCATTTATGTTTGCGTGTCTCAAAAACAATATATTTCGAGAACATGTGAAATTAGATAGCACGTACTGGAGCAACGCGCCGGACTCATTGCTACGTGACCTCCACAGAAAAAAAGGTGGCTTCTCAGTGCCCATTATCGGGCATTATTAAGGACCGTAACTTGTGATAAGTTGCGGCTACTGCAGTTCACGGACACCTGTGCAGGCGCTGCTGTTTGGCGGCAGAAATAGACAGGAGGGTAGTTCCTACCCGGACGGACCCATAGGCAGGAAAGCAGTCCTACCATCAGTAACCTTTATTTTTATGATCATTTAAAATACTATAAATTGTTATATATTATACGAATTTAAACATTGCGATTGCAAACTCTCTTGCAAAGCATGGTAACTATGGCAAGATACCCCATGTGTGTATGAGTGATGGCTATGTTCTGCAGTGGGATCTTATAGGATGTAACGGATGGAGGGATAAATATAATTATGGCATTATGCGGTGTGTTAATAACATTTCACTTTTAATAATCGACATTTGAAATTATTGTAGAGTTGGTAGAGCCACGCCTGCAGCTTTATGGTAGTAGCATGCATGGGCCTGCTCGACCGGGGAAGGACTAAGCTCTCACAGAATACCCGCGTAAAATAGCATTAAGATGCTGTGTTTCGTATGATGAGTAGAATCCGGAGACCCTTTTTTTACTGGAAACGAGGCATTCCATCTTGGTCCTCAGGGGTGCGCATCTGCGTTTTGATTCTTAATCAAGGAGAAATGTAGATCTCTGTAGGCCACAGCATCCACTTACCATCAGGTGGATTGTGTGCTCGTCGGTCACCCTAATTCTTTAAAAAAACATGGAGGAAACAAAGGAACTGGACATGCGATTATAATTTAATTAAATTTAAATATTAGTGCATTTGTACAGTTATGAAATTTTATTAATAATTTACTTTAGAAATTATATACGACTGTTTTAACATATTTTTTTTAGTTTTCTTCTCAGTTTACATATATTGCAGAAGAACAAACATCCACACCCAATTACTTTCAGGTCATAAAAATGGCTGTTTCGTGCAGACATCAAACACGTAACCGCAAGCGCTACTTAATGCTGCCACTGCACCACATCAAATAATATTTAAATAATTATTCGTGTACGGCTTCGGATTACCATTGTAGTAGTAGTGCATCAAAACATTTTACGTGGTAGAGCCATGATGCAGCCTTGTATAGTTGTAGCACGAATGGGTCGGTTCGACCGATGAAGGACCACGCTCCTACAGAATACCAGCGTCAAATAGTAGCTTAATGCTGCTGTGTTTCGTATGGTGAGTGTAGAGAACCGGAGAGCCTTTTTTACTGGAAAAGGGGCATTTCATCTTAGTCCCCAAGGCTGACAACGCATCTTCATTTTGACTCGCAAACGAGGATAGATGTAGATGTCTATGGGCCCCAGCAACCACTTACCATCAGATGGACTGTGCTCACTTGTCACCCTTTTCCTATAAAAAAAACGTTACAGTTGGGGCAGCATAATGCTTGCTATGCATAAGCATATCGCTCGCATGGACGTCAAATCGATTTTGAAACACCACGGTTTTGGAAGCAGGAATCACAGGGGGCAAATGCTGGTCAACTTCCTCGAGAAAGAGGAGCTATTTCTGATGAATACGTTTTTCGCGAAGAAGCCACAAAGGAAGTGGACCTGGCGCAATCCCGATAATACTACAAAAATGAGATTGACTTCATCATGACGGACAAAAGGCACATATTCAGAGACGTCTCAGTGATCAACAAATTCAATACCGGAAGCGATCACCGACTTGTTCGAGGCACTCTGAATATCGATTTTACGCTAGAAAGGTCCCGATTGGTGAAGTCTACGATTCGACCAAATCTGTTTCAAACCATAACTGGCTCCCAACGCTTTCATCTAGAACTTAAAAATCGATTCGATGCCCTGAGACCCACTTTGGATATTGACGAGGACCTCAACAGCGTGATTAAGATCTTACGGGATGAGGGCAACAGGTTTTGTGACAAACAACATACCGGGGGCCGAAATTCGAAGTTCTCAGATGAGACACTTCAGCTTATGAAAAGAAGGCGTGAGCTAACAACAACATCACTATCGGAACAGGTGACACTAACCAAGCTTGTGAGGAAAGCTGTGAGCGAGACCTGCGTCGCTCTAATGCAATTGCTATACAGGCGGCAATAGAGCGAAACAAGGGATCTAAAATCTTTGTTTGGGAGCTTGGAAAAGTCACATCACAAAACTCCAGACGCAAAGTCCTCGCGTCAAAGCCTGAGGTTCTCTCTGAGATCGAACACTATTATGGCAAACTATATGCCTCACATAACATGGCCACAGCCAGACCCTAAATGCGATGATCCCAGAGCCACACTGACCCACCACTATACCGACGAGCTGCCAGACATCTGCCTTGGGGAGATTGAGCTGGCCCTCAGTCAACTTAAAAATGGAAAAGCCCCTGAAGAAGATGGAGTTACAACAGAGCTTTTAAAAGCTGGGAGTCAACCCTTGCTAAAAGAGCTCTTCGAGTTTTTAACTGCATCTTACGAGATGGGAGAACTCCAAAAGCGTGGAGCAAAAGCATTACAGTCTTGTTTCACAAGAAAGGTGACAAGATAATGCTAAAAATTATCGACCCATCTCGCTTCTGAGCCACGCCTATAAGTTGTTTTCGAGGGTCATCACAAATCGACTCGCGCAAAGACTCTACGAGTTTCAGCGCGCAGAACAGGCTGGGTTTAGAGAAGAATTTGGCACTATAGACCACATTCACACAGTGCGGCAAATAATACAGAAGACAACAGAGTATAATCAACTCCTGTGTCTTGCATTTGTGGACTATGAGAAAGCCTTTGACTCCATTGAAACTTGGGCTATTCTAGATTCTTTGCAGCATGCCAAATTGACTGGCGGTACATCGAAGTGCTGAGATGCCTTTACAACACCAGTATAGATATATATAGATGACCGTCCAAGTACAGGACAGTCAAACAAAACTAATCCAGTTGCATCGCGGAGTGAGATAGGGGGATGTTATATCCCCTAAACTGTTTACAAATGCACTGGAAGATGTTTTTAAGACGTTAGACTGGAAAGGACGCGGTAATAACGTAAACGGTGAGTAAATCTCAACTTACGCTTTGCTGATGATATCGTTGTCATGGCAGAATCACTGCAGAAACTTCAGGATATGCTGAACAGACTAAATGAATCCTCCCAACGTGTTGGTCTTTGCATGAATCTGAACAAGACAAAAGTTATGTTCAACCATTACGTCATGCCAGCTCCAATTACTGTTGATGGTGAAATTCTCGAAGTTGTCCAGGAATATACCTACCTCGGGCAGATATTGCAACTAGATAAGAATAACTACGAGAAAGAAGGCTGAATCCTCCGATCGCCTTCTTTCTCGAAGGGCTTGGGCTGGGCAGCATTTAGAAAGCTCCGTTGGGTTCTCACATCGCCCATACAGCAAAGTCTGAAGACAAAAGTCTTCAACCAGTGCATTCTGCCCGTACTCACTTATGGTACCGAAACGTGGACACTAACGATACGTCTGCTCCAAAAGATTAAAGTCGATCAGCGAGCAATGGAAAGCGCTATGCTCGGAGTTTCTCTGGTAGACAAAATTCGAAATGAAGAAATCCGCCAGAGAACCAAGGTTACTGACATAGCTTTCCGTGTTTGTAAGCTGAAGTGGCAATGGGCTGGTCATGTCCGTCGCAGAGGTGACAACCGGTGGAGTAGACGTGTTATGGAGTGGAGACCGCATCTAGGCAAACGTAGTGTGGGACGCCGCCTGACCAGATGGATGACGATTGCGAAAGTGTGTAGAAGGAGCGTGGGAAAGGCCTATGTCCAGCAGTGGGCTGCCGCAGGCTGATGATGATTATGATGATGATGAATGCTTGCTAAATTTTGCCACCATTTTGTGGTTACCTACCATCAGGCAGAATGTAAGTTCGGTTGCCATTTCGGTTTCATAAAAAATATATATATGGCAATCCAGTCACTGGTCATACGCTTTACCATCAAGTAATCTCGGCACATTACTTGATAAAAAAAGCTTGTGCATAGCCATAAGAATCCAATTAGAAGCGGTGATCTGTCAACTTCGTCAGCGATCTTGTGGTAGCGACGTCGACAAGTTCGGGCTCCACAAATTTTCATGTATTAAACGTTCTCTTGTTTTAGAGTATTGCAGAATATTTAGCGATGACGGCAGGAGACTCGATGGTATTACTTTGGTACCTTGGAAAAGAGATAAAGCGCTAGTGTGCTACGTGCGCATTTCGGAAAGCCTCTTGTCTAACGGGTGCCTTGTGTAGAGCCGAGCAGCATCAGAAGCAGCTAAACTAAGTGGCGCAAATATGTGTCTCTTAGAGATTAAATTTTTGTGCCATTGGCTGTACAAACCATTAGTCCGTGGGTCCTCGTGCGGTGAGATTCCTAAACTGTAACTGTGCCTGATTATTGCTGCTGTTGATAAGAGGGCTGGTTCTTTTCTCCCTCAAAGATAATGGATAGTCATTCAGCTAGGAAACGCTCCCAGCGTTCTATATCTTCACTGTACCGCGGAGAGTAAGAACTGCATGATAAATTTAAGTTTTTAGCGCATGTTTTCAGTTTTTATAGAATTTAATATTGTATAATTTAATGTTAGGAATAAAATTATTTTCACGGATTTCATCCACATCTACATAGAGTGAGATTCAAGACACAGTAAGCTTATTCTGCGTAGATGTGGCTAAAATTCGTAAAAACTGTTTTATTTTCCATGTATAATTCACATCATATCATAAATATGGTAAATTCTTATGCAATTGAAAAAATAAATGTAAAAAAATAACAATTTAAAAAGTCGCTCTCTGCATTTGTTATTGAACAGATTGAGGATTGTTGACTAGGTACATTTTAAAACAAGTGTACATTTTAAAATAAGGGATGCAAGTGTGACTTGAATCAATGTAAAATTAAAGAAACTTTTACATAAATAATATAAGAGGTACAATTATGGACGGTCTTTGCCGCTGATGTAATAATTTACACTAAATAGTCTGAGTCAATTTCGCGTTGCGCAAGCTATGCACATCTGCTAAGGCTGAATTCTCAACACAACATGCCACCTACTATGTACTTATATTTTATCACTAGCCGCTCAGTATGTAAAATCCCGCAGCGTCGCGGAATTGCCTAGCGTATGATTAATGTCACTTTTGAAAAAGCGATCGTGGTTTATTAGTTTTGGCAAACGTTACAATTTTATCGTCCATGTTGTCTGTTTAACGTTGTGTTATTTTTATTTTATTTGTAAAAATTGTTATATTTGTTACGATACTCGTATAATAAAGACAACGATTCAATCTGATCTTGTTCTATGCTAACAGCAAGAACATAACATGTGACCATTTTGTAATACAGCGTACAATCTGTTGGATATTTCCAATCGAAACTGCTAACTGCTAACTGACTCATGCCTGTGAACATGTAATCAGTTCCAGCCGAACTTCATCGTACTGCAGCTGTATCGTGAATACTAAATTGTTATTTATTTGTTGATAATACTTAATTATTTGCTGAAATACTGAATTATTTGCTGATAATACTTCGTTGATCTTTCAACTTAAAAGGCTATTATTAAAATATGATGGAGTTAATAATGCTATATCAAAAGTAATAAACTGGTTGAACGTCAATAATTTGTCGTTAAACGGTAATAAAACGAAATGTATTAAATTCACCACACCCAATGTGAAGCAGGTGAATACCAATGTGTTTTAAACGGGGAGGAGCTGAGTTATATTGAATCTACTGTTTTTATCGGAATTAAGGTCACAGCTCATTAGAGCCACCTGGCACCCGACCCTCACCGTCTCGTCACAGGCGTCCACTCGTAGTCGACAGTTGGACCACGGGTGGACGCCGCGTTGTCTCCAGTGAACCTCGCGTGGCCATTGAGTGGACCTCGCGTCGTTAACGCGTGGAACTCGCGTGATCAATGAGTGACCCTTAAATCATACGAGTACAATAAATTTTACTTCCAAACTTCTTCTATAAATTTTTCTTTGTTCATTTTAAAAACAAACAACAATGCGTCCGACACATTTAAAGAAAGGCTCGAAATGAAGGGTTGGTGGAGACATCCCAATCGCGTGAACCGCGCGTTGCCAGCTCGCGCTTCACGCGAGGCAAGCATGCTAACAACGACCTATCATCGAGTGGTCCACTCGCAGTCTGCGCGTGGTCACCTCGCGTTCGAGGCGATCCGGTGATGGTACGGAGTTGATGTAGTGAGCGCAGGCCCATACAAATCCATACGAAGAATACGAACTGCTCGAGGCGAGGCAGTGAGGGTCCGGTGCCGGGAGGCTAAAATGAGCTGTGATCTTTACAGTTGACATGTAGCTTCAATGGGACCCACATATATCTTAACTAGTTAACAAACTTAGTTCTGTAGCATATGATGTGAAAAAAAGATTAGAGCCTTACATGTATTGAACACAACACATACAGCTAGATTAGCTTATTTTAGTTATTTCCATAGCATAATGTTATATGGAATCTTGCTATGGGGTAATATGACTGACTTTGAAACTATCTTTGATTTGCAGAAAAGATCCATAAGAGAAATTTATAACCTAGGTCAGAAGGAATCCATTAGAAAAAACTTAAAGACATAAATATATTAACATTGGCTCATATTTACGAAAGTTTACTGTATGTACACAAAAACAAAAATAGTTTTAGTAAAAACAGTGATGTGCATTCAGTAAGTACCAGGAACAAGCACCAGCTAGTTATACCAGTTACTCGACTCCAAAGAGTCAGTAATTCCTTCATGGGGCAATGTGTATGCTTTTACAACAAAAGCCCAGAAAATATGCATGCCTTATCTATCAAAAGGTTTATAATATTTATTAAGCAAAGATTGCTTAGTAATGGTCATTATACTGCTAAAAGTACATGAGTGATAATAACCCTTGGGAAAGAGATGATCGCTTCAATGCTGTTTCTAATTGTTTTCATAAAAATTGTATAAATATTATATTGTATGTGCTGCTTTCAAAAATATCCTGCTTTCTTTCTGGATCTTCCCAGGACAGAGGTTTGTTTTGAATTAGCGGTAAAAGTAAAAAATGACTTTTAATAAGAATGTAATATATTGAATAAAAATTATTCTATTCTATTCTATCGAGAAGAATAATAAAATACACATTATTAATGATTACTTTAAAAGGAAAGAAAAAAGAAAACATTAATAAAAATATGTGTCATCCTCTTAATATCAATTATTTGACATGTTTCTTATCACTTTTTAGCAATTTTGTTTGATCATGTAGGACTATAGCTGCTTTATTCGATTTGATTTAACTTAATTCAGCTTTATTTTACGATTATCCTATCGCCTTGGAACACTTTCATGAGTACTCTCCAGATTTTATAGCTAGTAATTATTTCACTATAAAAAACCTTTACTAAGTGATTTAACCCCAAATATTTTACAAAACAATCGTCTTCTTATAGCTACAATAAATCTAGTCTGTGTGGCCGCACTTTTGAACCATGTGAAATCATCTTCTTCTTAAATATAAATTAGAACTAAAATCACACATTTAAGAATGAAAAGACCTGAGCTTACGTGTCTTTTATCCGGGCAACAAAGTATTTGCAGCAGCTTTAACACGGACAATAAAACTATAATGCCTGAATTTAAGACATATTCACAAATAAGGTGACTTTCGCTATATTTACAACGGTCACGAGTCAACACTAGTAGATATTTGATGTTTTTCGTATTCTCCTTTACCGGTCTGTAGAAGTTCACTATTGGAAGTGAGCTTGTCCCTTGCTAGTTAATCGTTATGTTAGGCAAGAAGTTTGCAGATCGCAGCACCACACGTGAGCAATTTAACGCTGCTGTCCGTCAATAGTATGGATATCTTACGACTCGGGAAAAGAGATGGTTTTACCGTCACTTATCAGGAGCCATGTTGTTTTTCTAGGAATTTCTCAAAGTCGCCTCTTACGACACCTACGGGGTGAAATTTGGCGATGGATTCTCCTACGCTGCCACCACGTTCAAGCAGATCACTGGTGACGTTTACTGGCACCATGACCGTAGTATGCTGCGAAGGTGTTTTAATTTTGATTTGGATATCCATTACCTCTTCGGATTAATATTTTTTTTACTTGTTGTCCTAAATTTAACATTATAATAAAGAACTTAACTAAAATAATAATTAAAATTATAATATTTACGATTAAAACTAATTATATATACAATATAAAAGAAGAAACTATAATATAGAAAACCTAAAACTAAAAATTTAAATCGTCAAAAAGACCTACTCCCCGCGGTGTAGTGCCAAGAACGCTGGCTGCGTTTCCTCGCTGAATGGCTATACTTAGCCTTTGAGCGAGGAAAGAACCAGCCCTCTTATCACCAGCAGCGACGACCAGTCGTGGATACAGTTCCTTTAGAAACTTCATTGCACGTGGACCCCACGGACCGATAGTCTCTACAGCAAATGGCACAAATATGTAGTCATTTCTCAAAGACTTATATTTGCGCCATTTACTAAATTCGGCTGCCTCTGATGCCGCCCCGGCTCTAAAAGAGGTACGCTTGAGATGAGAGGCCGCCAAAGTGTCAACGCAAGTAGCATCTCACACTAGGGCTTTACCTCTCCCCAAGGGACCAAAGTCATACCGTTGGGTCTCTTGCCATCGTCTCTAAATATCCCGCAAGGCTCTAAAACTGAGGGGATATTTATAGAGATAAGAGCCCTTCGGATGATTTCGTTCAAAGAACCGTGATGGGAAAACCTACCTGCACTTTTTTTTGCATGAAAGTCCGTGGAGCCCAAACTCATCGACGCTGCTACCACAGGGGCACTGGTGAAGTTGACAAATAGCCACTCCTAGCCGGATTCCTACGGCGATGCGCAAGCTTTCCCCATCAAGCATTGTGCCGAGATTACTTGATGGTAGAACATGTAACCAGTGGCTAGATTCCTTACTCGAAACAGCTAGAAGGCGAGTTCGATCTTGTTGAATACGGAAATTTTGAAATAATAAAAAATATTTTTTACATTTAGATAACATTTGAAAGCTACACCTGATAATCTGGACACTCGGGACTGTGCTACACTCACACAGAATATTACAGGTATTATGGTTCTTTTCTGATGAGATCTGGGTAGGCCTTGTATCGACTATTTAGTTATAAAAAATACTAGTGTGTTGGCAACAGCACACTAGGAGTTTCTCCTGAATCGTGAAGACAATTATCATACATAAATTGCACAAGGACCAACATCCACACCTGGAACAATTTTTAGTAGGCTATACAAATACTTGTTCCGTGCGGGATTCAAATCCGCGGCATAACTCATTGTTAACCTACTGCGTCACTGAGCTGTCAAAGCATTACGTATAATTACGGGATGTGAGCTAACTATTCCATTTTATGATACAACTAGACTCCTATCCATCAACATTAATCAGTCGATATTAATTGTCTCAAATCAGACCCGGCGACTACACATCTACGTATACGTCTATTTTCAATTTCCTCTGAAATTTCAACAAAATACTCCGCCTTTTACTCTTGTTTTGATACAAGTCGCTCAGTATTTCATATTTATAGTCACCCGTAAAATGTCGGAAGCGCCTGAGGTATGACTAATGTCACTCTTAAAAAGGTAAACGTGGTTTTATGTCATGAATTACAATCTTATATTCCTTGTTAAATCTGTTGCGTTATTTTTGTATTTTGCTTCACATTTGTTGGCTCTGCGGGTGCCAAGTTTGAATCCTTCTCGCAACAAGTTTTTGCGTGCCTAAAAATGTATAAGTTTATAGAATAACATCCTCCCTGTATAAACGCTAAAGTACGTAACATTTATACGATTTTTGCAATATAAGGCTAGGTTATCTGTGAATCTTTATATTTATCTCTCTAGTAAATATTACAAAGATTTATGTATCTTAAAATTTATACGATTTTCGCAGTGTAGTAGTAGTGTTTGCTGCTAGATTCATGTGTATTTTAATATCGTGCGTCGATAAAGAAGTATATACGCCAAATTTCAAGTCGATCGAGCGTAAAGTTTTGGAGATCCCGTGATGAGTGAATGAGTAAACTGTCACTGATCGTCACTAATGGAACTAATGCCTTCTAAATACACCCGCATGCTTTATTCACTTTCATGTGAACCATGAAGACCAATTTTAATTGGTTTTGATTTTTATCCGATAGTTACAGGTACAGAGTAACGTTTTTCTAGAGCCAATTAAACTAAATTTCAGAATTCTTTCACTAAGTTCGCGAACTTTCTTATTTCTTATTGCTTAGATGAATAGAACAGGTTTCAAAAATACCATTATGCGAATACACTTAGTAAAATGTATGTGCATAGCTTCAACAGAAAAGAAAATTAAGTATATGAAGTGATTGTTTACACCTGCCAAAGTTTCTCAAAACATCCAGGGTTGACAAAGGAAATTTTTTGAATAAGGAAATACCTAATATGCTGAAGAAAATATATCCACTGTACGTAACTAAGCGTACTTAGTCGTACGTACCTAATTTTGTTTGGAAACATTTTATTATTAAGAAAAATAAACTCAACTTCATTTCAAACTATATATTATATAAACAATAAATATATTAAAATTCTAATAATTTAAAATTGTAATAATTTGAAGGAAAACAGAGGATTCGGAAATCTCTGCGTTGGCGTATAGTCAACCACTAACTGGGAGTGAAATTGTGAAATATTATCGTAATTGCGCAGTATTATTGTAAGTAAATTATATGCCATTAAAAAATAATGTTACGCGCTCCAATGCCTCAAATCGGCGCACTAGCGCCATCTAGTCTCGAACCGAAGAACTAAACTTCTTGAAGTTTAAAACTCGAACTCTCGGTACCTTGCGCGTGTTTACTTGAACATTCTGGATATTTTGCTAATTTATATAAGTAGGCGCTGAAAGATGCGATCGAGGAGTGTTGATTTGGCGAGAAAAGCGAAGCTTCGGAGCGGAATTAAGTGAATTAGTGTGTTTAATCATTAGTGTTTTAAGTTTTAATTTGTGTAAAGTAAATTAAAGTGTTAATTTAGGTAATTTTATCGGCAATTTTTATTGTCACGAACCCTAAGCTCGTAACAATTGGTGTCAGAAGTGGGATAAAATAATGCCGATTTTACCTAAGGAGGAAACGGAGGGTGTCCGTACCCGAAGTCAACGCCAGCAGGAGACGGACCAACGATGATTTGGTGGTGCAACGCCGCAGACGTCGGAGGGCCAGCCACCGGCTGCAGGCCCGTCGGTAGCTCCTACATCTGCAGCACCTGACTTAGGTGCTCTGATGGTGATGCTGCAGGAGGGCAGGCTCGCCGACACGAGGAGCAGGCTCGCCGAAAGGAGGAGCAGGCTCGCCGACAGGAGGAGCAGGCTCGCCGACAGGAGGAGCAGGCTCGCCGACAGGAGGAACAAGCCCGTCGGTTGGAAGATCAGCAGGCGGAACAGGCTCGTCGGTCGGAAGAGCAGATGCTCCTCATGAAGGACCTTCACGCTACCTTTGGGAAAGAGATAAGGGACGTGAAGGATAGGGTTGCTCAACACGACAACCGCCTGTCGTAAGCTGAAACCCGAATCGAAGAACATGAAACCCGAATCAACCATGTGAACAATCGGGTTGACAACGTGATGGCTGACGTGAAGAAAACGCTAAACGACCGCAAACTTGGGGATGGAACTACAGCTCCCATAGTAGCTGCAGCACCTTCGCTACGTGGATTCAAAGTGCCGCCGTTCGACGGGACCTCTTCCTGGTCGGCCTACAAAATCCAGTTCGACGCCGTCATGGAGGCGAACGGCTGGAATAAAAGCCAAGACATGACTGCACTCACCCTAGGCCTGCGCGACCAAGCCTTAACTGTGTTGGAAGCTCTCGGTAAGAAAGTGACCTATGAGCAGCTTCTTGAGGCATTGGAGTCGAGATATGGCGACGCTCACCTGGAACACGTCTTTCGTGCGCAGCTTAAAGATCGTGTGCAGCGCATCAACGAAAACCTGCAGCAGTGGGCTCTAGAAGTGGAGAAGCTAGTGCGAAAAGCGTACCGGTCTGTACCTGCGCTCATTGAAGGGAACCTGGTGCAGACATTCATCGACGGCATCCGTGACCTGGAAGTCAGAGCTGCTGTGAGGCTCGGGCACCACGAGACGCTTAAGAACGCCTTGGCCCATGCACTGAAGGTGGAAGCCGTGCGGCAGGATCGTCGTTCAAATCGCGTCAGGGAGGTTGCAGCAGCTACAGTCCGTGACCGCAGCAAAGGATACAGCCCTAGGTGCTATGGCTGTGGGGAAAAGGGCCATCTTCGATCCAGCTGCCCTAAACTAACCGTGGAAAGGAGAGTTGATCGATCTCGAGAGGGTAGTACAGCTAACGGCACTGCCTGGCGGCGACAGGATCATCGTCCACCTCACGCTAGGGAGGTTACAGCAGTTACGGTTCGCGACCACAATAAAAGATACAGCCCTAGGTGCTATGGCTGTGGGGAAAGGGGCCATCTTCGGTCCAGCTGCCCTAAGCACACCCTAGGAAGGTAAGGTGAACGGTCTCAGAAAGGAAGTGCGCCTAACAGCACCGCCCAGCAGCAGGAATACGACTTTACTATGAGACACTGCAGCGGGAAATCTCACGGCAACGCAGATGCATTGAGAAGAAGACCTTGTCCTGAAGATTGCAAACATTGTACTAGGCAAGAGAGTAAGGAAGTGGTATCTGTGAGGATGCTCAGGGCAGACCACTTCAGCAACGAGTGGAAGGACAGCCTACAACGTGCACAGCAGGAAGATCCGGACATCAAGCCATCCTGGAATGGATGAAGGCCAGTGCTCCCAAGCCCAAGTGGAGCGACTTCTCAGCGATGAGTTCAACCACTAAAAGCTATTGGGCCCAGTGGGACAGCTTGCTGCTTCAGGATGGAGTTCTGTGCCGTAAATGGGAAAATGTTCGGGGAGACAGCTGTCATTTACAAATGGTTGTCCCTAAAGCTAAAGTACCGGATGTTCTACAGCTGTACCATAATGATTATTCAGGAGGCCATCTGGGAGTTAAACGAACTCTACTGAAGATCCGGGAACGGTTTTACTGGGTCCACTGTCGAAACGATGTCGAGGACTGGTGTCGCAAATGTACAAGTTGTGCGGCTGTAAAGGGACCTTAGACTCGTAGTAGAGGTGCATTGAAGTTGTACAATGTTGGTGCACTATGGGAGAGAATAGCCATCGACGTGGCGGGGCCGTTACCGGAGAGTGAAAGCGGTAACAGGTATTTCATAGTTGTGATAGATTACTTCACTAAGTGGCCAGAAGTCTTCGCCATTCCAAATCAAGAAGCTTCAACAGTTGCTGATAAGCTAGTTCATGAAGTCTTCTGTCGTTTTGGTGTACCTTTAGAGATTCACAGCGATCAAGGAAGGAATTTTGAGTCTCAAATATTCCAGGAAACTTGCCGAGTTATGGGTACTCATAAAACAAGAACGACTTCTTATCACCCGCAATCTGATGGAATGGTAGAACGATTTAATCAGACATTGGAGAGGTACCTAGCAAAAGTTGTAGACAATCGGCAACGAGATTGGGACAAGCACATACAACCGTTTTTGTTGTCATATCGAAGCGCTGTTCACGAAAGTACAGCAGTGACACCAGCTTTCGCAAACTTTGGAAGAGAATTACGGCTGCCTGCAGACCTGATCACCGGGATACCACCTGATGCTCCACGCAGTATAACCGAGTATGCAAATGACTTGCGGAACAAAATGAATGACGTTTATGAGCACGTCAGACAATCGGGCCAGCAAATGTCTGAAAAGATGAAAACCCGGTATGACCGCAAAATGAACAACAAAGGGTTCGACGAAGGTTCACTTGTGTGGTTGCACAATCCAGTCCGCAGCAAAGGGAAATCTCCTAAGCTTCAAGCTAAATGGGACGGCCCGTACCGGATTGTGACTAGGATCAACGATGTAACCTACCGGATACAGAAAGGCGCAAGAGGGACTCCTAAGATCGTCCATGTGGATCGCCTAGCGCGTTATCATGGGACCGATAATGCTCGGGACGAGCATGTCTTAGGAGGGGGCAGTGTTACGCGCTCCAATGCCTCAAATCGGCGCACTAGCGCCATCTAGTCTCGAACCGAAGAACTAAACTTCTTGAAGTTTAAAACTCGAACTCTCGGTACCTTGCGCGTGTTTACTTGAACATTCTGGATATTTTGCTAATTTATATAAGTAGGCGCTGAAAGATGCGATCGAGGAGTGTTGATTTGGCGAGAAAAGCGAAGCTTCGGAGCGGAATTAAGTGAATTAGTGTGTTTAATCATTAGTGTTTTAAGTTTTAATTTGTGTAAAGTAAATTAAAGTGTTAATTTAGGTAATTTTATCGGCAATTTTTATTGTCACGAACCCTAAGCTCGTAACAATAACTTGTAAAAAAACCAAGTTTCGCAACTCAGTTCTTCTACCTTAAAAAGTTGTGAGATCCATGTAATACCAAGTCAGTTGTCAAGTTCAGTCCCTACTTAAGGGACCTTCTGTTTTAAAATATTACGTAATTAGCTAACCTAACAACATTTTATAGTGACCATATGAATGTTAAACATTTGATTTGTTTTAAATATATAGATTGACATGGCAATCGCGCTAAGCAATCTAATTTAATATGATATGTATTACTCGTGAGATGAGATACATTGTGATTTCTTGCGAACAAGCCAAACCAAGTATCTCAACTCAGTTCTTCTTGTAGAAATAGAAGAACTGAGTTGCAAGACTTGTTTTTTTTATAAGTTATGTTTTTGATGGCATCTCATTTCTTTTTGTAGTTAAGATAGTCC
The DNA here is from genome assembly GCA_907164705.1 of Parnassius apollo. Lineage (NCBI taxonomy): Eukaryota > Metazoa > Arthropoda > Insecta > Lepidoptera > Papilionidae > Parnassius > Parnassius apollo. The sequence continues at coordinate 85,564 of CAJQZP010000086.1, read as the reverse complement.
TACTTTTTTTCTTTCCGGTACCTTCTACTTCTTGAATACCAACAACGAACTTATCTACACCTATTAGGTATACATATACAAGTACACTGATTCATTCACTGCACATGTAACTTTGTAATTCTATATATTTATATGGGATTACAAAGTTATTTATGCAGTTAATGTATCTAGGAAACTGGAACGAAATAAAAAATATTTTAGTTTTCTCTTAATTATTATACTAAACACTAATTTTATTCTAAGTTTGAAGCTTCTATGTCTGCTAGAAGTGCCTTAGTGTTTTGATGATCGGTCAGTCAGTGAGTGACAAAATTAAGAAACTTTGGCTAGTTATACTTCTAAGCTACTGGTATAAGTTGAATAAAATTTTAAATATACCATGACTATACAATGTCTATTCGGTGACTAAAAATTCAGGCTTCTAGTTTTATCCTCTACGAAGTTATAGGGGGTCGAAAATAGCCTGAATTGGTTCGAGAAATGTATTGTACGGCCGTGCCGCTTTTTTTGCTTGGCTTGCCACAGTTGCAACCGCAGTCGTCAATTTTCTAATTACTATTAGGAAGAGACTGCTGTCCATTTCTTGGTTTGTTTTCCTCCGTCACAAACGAAACGATACGGGGTAGTGGATATCCACCACCACACGGTAAGGTTACTGTATAATTAAATGTGATAATGTTAGCAATTGTTGGTAAACAAAAATTTTAACAAAACATTCCGTCCCCCACTCGTATTTAATAAATGCCAGCCGTACAGTATTTTAAATCTATAAAGTCATTCGTGTAAAATGTTAATCGCACCGACGCGACGCGAAAACGCCTGAGGTATGACCAATGTCGCCTTTTAAAATTCGAAAGACAAACGTACTTTTATGTCAAGCTTACTGTTTAGCTATGTATTATTTTTGTATCTTTCTTAATATATGGCAGCTCTATAGCTCACTGCTTAACCCTGTGACTGTGCACCTGCGGATAACGGTATCACAATTAAATACTAAGGATTACGACAATTATTTGTAATTACAATTTTTATTTTGCCGGTAGGTTGAGGTTTTGTTTCGAGTAACAATTTTTTTCAAAGGGCTTTAGGTATTTTTTTGTATAAATAATAGTTTATAACATTCGTGTTTACATTAATACCTTAATATTACACATAACTTACCAATAGTTTGTTTTTAATATTGAGAGCGACGCTTCTGCTCAAGCATTGTTATCCATCTAATGGCCAGGAGCGAAGGCAGCCGCAGCGGTATTAGTAGGCTTGGCCTGTTCTGTACAATAACTTTAATTACTTAGTTGTTTAAAGTTCATCCAAAATTGTTGGCTACGACGTTTAGGTTTTCTTACGTCGATATATTTAACCTATATTATATAGTCGACAAGCACAAGTTCCGACTAATATAGGAATCTTTGACATACCATGAATCTATCAGGCAAACAGATTATCGATAAGAGTTATAGACCTGTGCTGCCGACCATTTTTTCTCTTTATTAGGTTTACCAACAATTAATAACATTATTACATTAACCTATACAGTAACCTTACCGTGTTACAGTACCGTTACCGTGGATATCCACTACCCCATATCGTACGGTTTGTGACGGAGGGAAACAAACCAAGAAATGGACAGCAGTCTCTTCCTAATAGTAATTAGAAAATTGACGACTGCGGTTGCAACTGTGGCAATTCTTCCGCCTATGAGGCAATCTCCGGAGGAGGTTTATGTTTAGCAATAGAATTTTGATTGGCCAAACGTGATCTGGGGGCACGGTAGTAGCACACACACACACATATATATATAAATTTTAATGGAATTATTGAATTTGTTCATGACCACCTAACAGCCGATAACTCGCTCTCTGTTCTACTTAAGATTAGTTTGTAAAGAATGCCATATTAGCGTTAAGATAGAGGTTTCCTAAGTTAACCGTCTCCCTTAAGATATATCATATCTTTGAGATAGTATTAAGCCACTGACTTATAATAGGAACAGCATATAGGATTGATTTTGCCACAATTTTACTATATTTCTATATACAAAATAAAATTGCTAAATAAACGATGTTTCAAACAATACCGACTCAATGTCAGTTGGCTGTTCGTTTCTCCAAAAACATGTCAGCAGTATTTCCAGACATGCTTTTTACCACAAGTTTGTGTGATACGACTTAAACATGAAGAGAGCTAACTCCTATCTAAAAACCGGCAACGCAACTGCAATTCCCCTGGTGTTGCAGTTGTTCTTGAACGGCGTTAGTCAACATCAGGTGCTCCACAGCAAAGCAAAGCAAAGGAGCATGGGGCTCCATGCTCGTTTGCTCATTTATCATCTTGAGCTCCACTGATCCTACAATTAGAGCTTAAGTTAAAATTTTCAGATTAATAATATTTCTTTTCTTTTATTTTCGGCGATGTAATTTGTTGTTATTGCTGCACTCAATATTACAGTTTTTACTGTTTTCACTACAGTATTCCATTATCATTTAGTCCAGTAGTCCAGTATCATTCACTACATTTACCGTGTAGTGGCGGTGTAAGAACGTCCACTTCCCCATGTCGTATTGTGGATGTCGTATGAGGCGACAGAGAAACACTGAAACAAGAAATGGGCAATTCTCGGCTACTATAACACAGAAAGACATAAGAGAAAAGTTGATCTCGAAGATTACCTGGATTGCATCGAATAGAGATATCGACTGTAGACAAAGGTTCGACAAGAATTTGTCGCAATGTAGGCAGACTTCTCGAATCCTCGAAATAAATCAAAAAAACTTTATCTCTCATAGCTACACTAGCTAGAGCTAGAACTAGGAAAAACTTTTGATTTATAAAATGGATACTACAAAAAATCAAGCAGGTGTTTTGTTATCTTGTATGTATGTAGTTCTTATAAGCGCATTGCTAATTACCTACTTATAAATGTAATTTTAATGCACCGTATGTAAAAATAGTATCCCATTTGGTCACGTAAGAGTCAACGGATACAAGGATGTAAATAAGCAAGTATATAAGCAAGTATATAGGCAAGTACATAAGCTAGTAAATAAGCAATTATATAAGCAAGTAAATAAGCAAGTATATAGGCAAGCAAATAAAAAACTAAAAAAGCAAGTGTATATGCAAGTAAATAAGCAAATAAATAAGCAAGTATATAAGAAAGTATATAGGCAACTTTATAAGCAAGTAACTAAGCAAGTATATAAGCAAGTATATAAGCAAGTATATAAGCAAATAATAATATAAGGAAGTAAATAAGCAAGTAAATAAGCAAATAAATAAGCAAGTATATAAGGAAGTAAATAAGCAAGTATATTAGCAAGTATATAGGCAAGTATGTAAGTAAGTATATAAGAAAATATATAAGCAACTTTATAAGCAAGTAAATAATCAAGTATATAAGTAAGTAAATAAGAAACTAAAAAGGCAAGTGTATAAGCAAGTAAATAAGCAAATAAATAAGCAAGTATTAAAGGAAGTAAATAAGCAAGTATATAGGCAAGTACGTAAGCAAGTATATAAGCAAGTATATAGGCATCTTTATAAGCAAGTAAATATGAAAGTAAATAAGCAAGTATATAAGCAAGTAAATTAAGGAAATAAATAAGCAAGTATATAAGCAAGTGTATAAGCAAGTAAATATGCAAATAAATAAGCAAGTATATAAGCAAGTAAATAAAGTAAATAAATAAGCAAGTATATAAGAAAGTGTATAAGCAAGTAAATAAGCAAATAAATAAGCAAGTATATAAGGAAGAAAATAAGCAAGTAAATAAGCAAGTATATAAGCAAGTATATAAGCAAGTATATAAGCAAGTACATAAGCAACTTAATAAGCAATTATATAAGCAAGTAAATAAGCAAGTAAATAAGCAAGTATATAAGCAAGAGAATAAGCTAGTAAATGTGAAGTAAATAAGCAAGTAAATAAGCAAATAAATAAGCAAGTATATAAGGAAGTAAATAAGCAAGTATATAAGCAAGTAGATAAGCAAGTAAATAAGCAAGTATTCAAGCAAATATATAAGTAAATAAGTAAATAATATCTACTTGCTTATATACGTGCTTATATACTAGCTTATATACTTGCTTATATACTTGCTTATATACTTGCTTATTCACTTGCTTATTTGCTTGCTTATAAACTTGCTTATTTACTTATATACTTGCTTGAATACTTGCTTATTTACTTGCTTATCTACTTGCTTATATACTTGCTTATTTAATTCCTTATATACTTGCTTATTTATTTGCTTATTTACTTGCTTTTTTACTTGCTTATATACTTGCTTATATACTTGCATATTTACTTGCTTAAACACTTGCTTATATACTTGCTTATTTACTTGCTTATTTACTTGCTTATATACTTGCTTATATACTTGCCTATATACTTCCTTATTTACTTGCTTATGTTCTTGCTTATATACTTGCTTATATACTTGCTTATTAACTTCCTTATATACTTGCTTATTTATTTGCTTATTTACTTGCTTATTAACTTGTTTATATACTTGCTTATATACTTGCTTATATACTTGCTTATTTACTTGTTTATACACTTGCTTATATACTTGCTTATATACTTGCTTATTTACTTGCTTATATACTTGCTTATATACTTGCTTACGTACTTACCTATATACTTGCTTATTTACTTGCTTATATACTTGCTAATATACTTGCTTATTTACTTACTTATACACTTGCTTATTTATTTGTTTATTTACTTGCTTATACACTTGCTTTTTTAGTTTCTTATATACTTGCTTATATACTTGCTTATTCACTTGCTTATAAAGTTGCTTATATACTTGCTTATATACTTTCTTACGTACTTGCCTATATACTTGCTTATATACTTGCTTATTTACTTCCTTTTATACTTGCTTATTTACTTGCTTATATAATTGCTTATTAACTTGCTTATGTACTTGCTTATATACTTGTACAAAGTATATAAGCAAGTATATAGGCAAGTACGTAATCAAGTGTATAAGCAAGTATATAAGCAAGTATATAAGCAAGTACATAAGCAACTTAATAAGCAATTTTATTATGAAATTGATTTTTCTTAGTTTTGTTTATTAATCTTTACACTACTATTGTAAAATGTCGATACTAAGCTGAATAGTGCGAAGTATGGAGCATTTCAATTTTTGTCTTGGCAGAGTGCTACCATCTGCTTTGGATCCATAAATAAATTAAAAGTTCATACTGCGTAGATCAGACCAGAATTTAATAATTTTAATCTGAAGGTCACCGTGGTTGACTATGGCATTGAGACGTCGAACACCTCAGTCTCTCCTGAAACCATAGGTACTTTAAAGTACACGAAACGTAGAAAGTATAAAAAAAGAATATGTACACTGGCGAATCTGTAAAAACTAGTTATATTTAAATGTGTACGGTTCCCGTAAACATTAAAAACCATTACACTGGTGTTACCAACATACTGACGCCAGTTCCCTACTGGTGCGTTACTGTTATTGTCACTGTTACTGTCCGTTGTGGGTGTAACGTACTCTCCCTCTCTTATATATTATATTATATTATTTCCCTTTTTTCTATCTAAATATATTTATATGTATAAGTGACATGAATAAACAAATATATTTTGATCTTTCCTAATGATATTTCTTAAGAGGATAATAAAGCATTGAGCAATCAGAAAGATTAACAACTTATATACAGTAACAACTGTAGAGCTGATATATCTTAGAGGCTATGCGGTCGCCGCTAACTTCACATCTGGTGATGCTCGAATCCGATCCGGATTCGATACTCTACGGCACAATTAAAAATAATGTCAATTTCAACTTTTTGTTCTAATTCACCGCGTGCTCGTCGGTGAAGTAATATATCATGAGGAAACCTGCATATCTGATGAATAAAAATATTTAAGGAAAATTAGTAAGTCCTTTAACACGCACTGTACCTTAAATTAAAACACGACGTTGAATATTATGAGTACGTATTCCCACTGATCGCTAAGCTTTATTGAGATTGTGAGAGTATTGATATCCTCACAGGAACAGAATTTGGGAGCAACAGAAATTGAATTCATCTTGTCTGATTTAATTTCTTATTCCTGTTACCTTAAGCATTTATATTTTACGTTGAACATAGAGAGGTACTTTAGAAATACCTATTAATGTGTTTAAGTCACAAATACAGGTACCTAATATACCCAGTAGATCATGTGGTTGGGGTGTAAGTGAATCCACCACCACATTTCTTCCCGGGGGGTTTCGTAATAGGTGACTAAAAATGCCAGAAATATCGCATAGATGGTTTTCTAACCAGTACTAAAATACGCAGACTGGAAAAGGCGGCAGTGTCAAAGGTGCTTTCGTCCGACCCTGCGGACGTCACTCCGCCTGCTAAGCGTGACGTCATATCCCACTCGCAATTGAAATAATAATAGATTTTTTTGTTCGAATGTGACTGCCTATTTAACAATAAGGAAAACAACACATCATGAACTATGCAGCTCATATATAATAATGTGTGCTTTTATTAATCTGTGTTGGTTTATGTAAAAAAAAATATTAATACATTAAATATATAAAAAATGATAATGTTCTCAAATATTTTTATAAATGCACATGTGTAATTATATCTGAGCGTGCATTTGAATGCATCGACAAATTCAAATTAGTAGTATCTAAAATTATGAGCTTCACAGGATTTTATTATCACCATTACTATCACCATTATAGTCCACCATTATTAGTTATATACAGACTAAGTAAATAACGCAGAGAAACATCGAGCATAGCCCTCTTCATAGCTCGTTGGGCGACTTTGAGTGCCCTCATACGACCAGCAGTGAAGCACCACGTCTCAGATCCATAAGACTTTACTGGCAACACGCACTGGTTGCATAATCTCGTTTTAAAATTTTGAGATATACCTGATGAGAAGATATGTCGTGTGATTTCCCGAACGCTGCCCAGTCGGGTTGAATACGTCGATTGACCTCTCAGTCGAAATTGGACATACTCGTCAACAACTTCGAGCTTAGTGCTCCCAACTAATACCGCCATAGGTGTGACGTAGCCGTTTCATTTGATCAGAAACGTGAAAAATTTTAAAAATATTTCACGTTTGCCTTTATAGACGGCATTAATTTAGATATAACCGACATATCATTCAACTATTGGATTCACCAGGATAATACGGAACATATATTTACTTTCGCACACCCACGACGACTCCACGTAGTTTTTATGCATAGTTCGTGTGAGATGGCATGGCAAATCAATTTATGCCCTATTCTCTGTTTCTAGTCTTACGAGTCTTCGATATTATTATGAATATATTGAAAAGTTTTTACAATTTTTAATAATATTTATTATCTGACGTGAGCAGAGCATAAAGATATCCAGACCAGCAACAAAACGGGGGCGACCTACTCCGGGAGAGCTTTTATTAAAATTCTCTCTCGTTTTTATTGACGGAAATTACTTTGCTACAAGATTTTTTTCCATGAATTCCAGTTGTTTTTACTCCAAGTTTAGAACTTAGTGATGAAGCATTAGATAAGAAACATCACAAAAGCCTGTGCACGTTTCCCATCAGCATTGCAGCTATTTTTATCCAACTCCTAAAAAGAGGATACAATTCGACTGTAAGTTTTGCTTTGTTTTTTTTTATTTAAGTACCTACTGTAACTGTTGCGACGATATTGAGATTATGATATTCCTCAGTCCACTAAAATGGATGAAAAAATAAACTTTCATAAAAACAATAGTTACTTCTTTATAGTTATTTGCAGTCGTTTGCCGACTATAACTATAAATATAATGCTTTTACTTTTTTGTTAAAATTTAATATATTTTAATCCATATTCCGTTGACTCTTGTGGGACGAAATGGGACCGTATTTTCTAAATACACCGACACACGGTGTCCATTACAATCACATGAAATAAATAGGAAATTAGCAATGTTGGTGTACTCACTACTAAATAACGAAACATCTGCTAGTTATTTTGTTATGTCCAGCTTAAAAATCAATTAAGTTATTCTTAGCTAGATCGAGTGGATTTGTAAGCGAAAATGGATGCAAAATTATCCGTTAATATTCACTCCTCATCGCTGCAGCTATAAATTTATAATAAAATAATCATCACCTTAAACCCAGCCGAGCATGACAATTACGGCAAAGCCTCACAAAAACGGTAGCAACACGTATCTAGCCGTGGACTTGACTTGTACGGGCTGAAGAAGAACAAGATTTATGAATTTAGATATAAAAGTTACAGCCTAGTACGTCCCCCCTCCCGGGGCACAGACCCCCTCGCATTTTTGACAAGGTTTTAGGGATAAGAAAAGTCCGCCGCGCTGCCCTAATGCGTGTTTACGGAATTTACATGTGTTAGATTTTTTTAATTTATTATACATGCAGATTTCCTCAAAATGTTTCCTTTACCGTAGAGCACGTGAAAAATCATCATTTCATATAACAAATGATAAATATTTTGTTACACATATAACAGTAGCTTCAATTACTATGCAGTGTACTAAGCTTTTTTATTATTCATTCACCCATCAAATTTTAATATTAACGAAGGGAAAAAAGGAACTGTGCATACGGGTTTTTTATTTAAATTACAATTTAATTAAATTACCCGCTGTAGTTTAGCGTTTGGACGTTATATATACGTCTATAGATAGCAATAGTAAGTGGATTTTCTGTTGAGAATTTCAGAATTGTGTAACTTTAATTCTACGTCGTCAGATGTAAAGAACCCAGCTAAGCGACGGGGAGGCAGTGACGAAAGTGAGAGACGAGTGAGAATATGCTTATCTTTTTGCTAAGTGTGACGATTATGGAAAATGGTCTCTACAACTGGGAAGACCAAGTCCAGTAGTATTTTTTACCGGTTTAATTAAGATGAGTCTGGATGAGACTGGTCCTCTAGACCGAATTTCACTCACGGCGGCCAGTTTCGGGGACGAGCCATCTACCGCAGTACAGTATTATTTAGCCCAAATTTACAACTCACAGTCACAGGTTCCTTCTCTATTTCCTCACTTTTTTCCTACGATATGGCAAGCCGACACAACCGGAGAGAGATTAGACGAAGGACTAACCACTTTACGTACTTTTCAAGGCACTGGAGTGAAACACCATGACTCTGAGCTACTACTGATAACTGTTTGACAAAAAAACCCAATAATTAATTTTCCATTGACCTGAGATATGAACCTGGTATCAATCTTGTTTACCACCACTAGACCAAAGAGCTAGTCAAGATGACTGGTATTTTTGATGAAATAAAATGTTTTTTATACATGTAAACTCTGAGGACCTCACGGAAAACACTGAAGCAGGAATGCAAGCCATGTTTTGGCGGCAGAAAAAAGTAAGAGGATAGTATCTAACCAAACGGACTTCTAGACACGCTAATGAGCAATCTTAGGGATGTCTTAACAACTCGTCATTTCACCTAATAGGAAAGGGGCATACTACAATTGCAAAATAATTGTTACTTATGCTAACCTATGGACAGCATATTTAAGCTTTAAAACAAGGATTTTTTCCCGATGGGAGCAATGATAAATCAACCCGGAAAAGTTTTCAAAAGTGTGTGTTAAAGTTTTAATTGCTAATGTTTCCTCACAGTGTTTCCATTGAATGTGAAATTTTTTCTTCTTTACTCACGTTGCTAGTAATAAATAAAACCACTGACATGATCTGTTTTATTTATTAGGTTCAACATCATTAGCTTCCTTCTGCCGTGTTATTAAGGAGTTTTCTTCTCACAATATTTGATATTTGTTAAGCTCTCTTATGTAGACTGACAAGCTATAACAGAGGTCATAAAAGAGGCATAGTAAGTAGATGATTATTAGGTTATTTCAAATAAAAAACAGAAGCTAAATAATCTGTCAAAATTTTATGACATTGTTCAACTTAAGGCGCTGATATTAAATAACGTAATAAGCTAAAAGAACCCTTGTGTTAAGGGCACATTATAATCATCTTGGAAATTCATCCATTCATCGAGTAAAGCCTATATATGTTCACTGCCTAACATAGGCCTGCTCCGTACATGCCTCATGAAGGGAATTTTACCATAGTTGCAACGCGTGGCAAGCGGGTTGGCAACCTCAGGTTTTTATAAGCATGAGTTGTTTTCAGGAAGATGCTGCTGTCCACGTCATCTGCCTCTTACGACACCCACAGGACGCTATAGGGTGGCAGAAATTCTTACATCATCATTACACGGTTAGTAAACGTGTCTGAAATCATTACTATAATTGAAAACTAATTTCTTGTACGTGCATAAATCCATATGTACTTCTACTACGCAAGTTAATAAGTATTAAAACATAATAAGTAACGATGATGAAGCAACAGAGCCCTTCAACATGCTACAGTTTGGGTGATGTACTTCACATCATGGCTAATTGTTTTGTGTCTGTGGTCCGACAGCAGTTGTAATCAAATTCAAGCTACCAAAATGTCATGTAATTTGAAACTAGCAATCATGCCCATTATTTTCTATAGGATGTGGGTGACAAACGAGCACACAGTCCACCTGATGATAAGTGGATGCTGTGGCTCATAGACATCTACATTTACCCTCGATTAAGAATTAAAATGCAGATATTATGTTGTCAGCCTTGAGGACTAAGATGAAATGCCTCGTTTCCAGTAAAACGGGTCTCTGGTTCTCTACATTTACCATACGAAACACAGTACATATTTTACACTGTTATTTTACACTGGTATCCTGTGAGAGCGTGGTCCTTCCCCGGTCGAGCCGACCCATTCGTACTACAACCATAATATAGCTGCAGCATAGCTCTACCACGTTATCTAGTCGGTATTGTTAAGTAAAGTTTAATTAATTATTGTTAATTACTTATACTCGTACAATTGTGAGTAATTCTGACACGTTCTATCAATTGCTCGAACAATTCAAAATGTACATGAAAAAAGGAGTCTATGAAACTTGTCCTGGACATATATGATTGAATATGTACATAATATGTATGAAATTTGAACATAACTATGTAAATATCTGAGTTATTTGCTAACTTAGTCATAATTCAATTGCAATATCGTATTCAATATTAAAATATTAAAGACATTTTAATGTATTTAAGACGTTGCGAATACTATTTTAACACCATATGATATAAGTTAAAGTTATCGGTGCATATCATACAAAACAATCCAAAACTAATAGATATTGAAGTTATCAACTTATTACATTTGTAAAAGTAATTTTTTTACGTCACAACATCTTTCAGCTTCGTAAATATAATTGCTTTGCAAATTAAATTCAAGACGGCTCACTCGTAGAGACAATTAACAAGAAGTAGAAGACAGAGAGAGAGAGAGAGAGAGGCCGAGAAAGGGATAGTGAAATGTTTAAATTGTGTAAGTTTAATCACTACTTATTTTTTAAGGGTCTACTACTTTGCTGTTAATCTTTTTTCTAAAGCCTTGTGTTAAATGAGTAACACAATTTTTGTTTTTTAAGCTGCGGGGCCGCGAGTACGGTTCCCACAAGAAAAAATGGTTTGTTTGTTAGACGCCTCGACGATACAGGAATCTCAAGCCAATCATCAAGCCAACGGATATTGTTCGTTTCAAGTGAGGTGATAAGTTTGCAAAAAAAGGTGTAATCATTAACAAATTCAATTATTTGAATACATTTATTATAAACAAACAGTAATTTCTCCGCTCAGAAGAGAGTTGGCAACAGTGCCAGGTAAACTGAAGAGTGTTGCGAAATTGTTAGACCTTCTGTTATCTACAGCGACGAGGACACGGAATTAGGTTCGTTAATGGTGCAGGATCATTGTCTGTGAAACATTATTAAACTTTTACCTCTTAGCTCTTTTTGAATTCTAACTATGACATTCAGATGTCAAACATCCCAGTCGCCTCGTGACCACGGGTGCTGTAAAGTCATCGAAACGTTGGCAATTAAAATAAGTTAATACTAAACGCGATAAAATCCATATAAATAGTTTTATTTAATGTAACACAGGGAAGCCTTTCAGCAACACTCTGTCTTTGTCTTTGTCTGCACCAGAAGAAATACCACAGCGGACAGAACTACGACACTATCTCAGCACTCGTAGAGTAATTTCACTAGTGGAATGATATATAAAAATCATTTTATCTACATTATAGTTTACCAATAAATGTTCGAGTTTGAGTGTGAGAATGACTTAAGCCGAGTCTTCCGCTCTCAGCACCTACACTGAAATTTACACTGCACAAACTATTGGAGGTTTCCTGATCTACCTTCAATTCTACTCCGCCACCATCGATATGACGATCTGCCAGGGTAACGATGAGTGCATTTGACATATTTCTTACTGTCTCTACCGAATTAAAGCTGCACACAAAGCAACAATGTGAACACGATTTTATGTCGAGCATTACTCTATCGTCCATGAATAGTATAGTCTGTATTTTGTTAGTTTTTGTATCAAGTAAACATCATAACATAACATTACACAATGCACGTGTAGACTATATGCTACAAAGCTATAATTTTAGGAAATTCAAAGCGAATTCCTAAATTTATTTAAAAATATTTTTAGTTTTAACAGGAACTACTGCATTCAAACGCGTTATTTCTCATAATGATGTTTCTATAATGCTGATATCAAATGGTTTGTTTTAATATAAAACAAAAAATTTGGATTCAAATATTATTTAGATTGTTATTGACGATAGCAGCTATTGAGGAAACACAATGGGGATAAAAAATTTGTGAGCTTCCAACGAGACGCGGCATCCTACTGGTAATCATGAGCGATCTAACTGTTCGAGTCAAAATATATATTTAATTGAAGACTTTCAAAAGATTTTAAAGTTCACAACCAATGGAATGGAATAAATCGTCAATTCAGTCCAACAAAAAGATCAGAATAGAATAGACTTGTAGTCTAGTATTTGTTTTCCAAGATAAATTAGAAGAATAGATATTGAAATACATTTATGCTTTAATCAATGTTTAAGAAAAATCCTCTTCAATAAACTATTATTGGTGTTTTCTATAAGTTTAAATACATTTTTAGTCAAATTTAAATAGAAAATCTATCCGAAGCATTTAAAATTTACATTTAAATTGTCTGAAACTGTGGACTCTCCGCATTACAATTGCTATAAGTGGCCGTTTTATTCTTCCACCGACTCCGCGATTAGATTTACCAATTGATATCTATTAGTTTGTTTTATTTTAAATGAAAATATTGTAGTCTAATTAAAATTTAGCAAATCAGTGCGATTTTAGCTGTGATTAATAACTTAATAATAATGGTAAGGAAATGTAATATTCCGTTGGTAACATAGTGGTCTTAACATTTTGTCTATAAAACTGACTTGGCACGTTACTATACCGGCAATGCCACGATGTGACGGTAACTTTGCCATGTTTTCATAAACCAAGGGTTATCACTTTCACCCTGTACTTTTTACCGATTACGATGATTCAAAGCAAAGGTTTTGTACTTGACAATCCATGTATGTACGTTTGTATAGATGATTTACGGTAGCAGCCATAGACAAATGTATCAAATGATTTGTCATTTGATTCATCTTTATCAATAGTTAAGGAAAAGAAAAGAGAAATCTATATTATATTTACCGTGTAGTCGGGTATTATTAATATGACTACTACTTAGTATTTTTAATATTTTCAACTCAGTGTGTTGATATTAATTTGCACCCCAAACGGTGTCATGCTGGTTATTTTACCATATATCGGAAGCCATTATATTTTTTTTACTATTGTGTAGTGTACTGTGTATTTCTTCATAAAAAGGGTCCCGATTTTTAATTTTATAGCATCATAAGTATATAAACTTGAAGTCAAATTAAACCCCTGAGTGTATTCAAACAACATTATTCAGTGGTTACTATATAAAAACACTTAATTTTTCATCTCCTTGTTCTATAAAATAGTGGAATCCATTATTAACAGCCAGCTCATGCGGTACCTTGAGGATCACCAGCTGATTAGTGACCGCCAGTACGGTTTCCGTCGCGGTCGCTCGGCTGGTGATCTTCAGGGTTATTTAACTCATAAATGGACGGAGGCAGTAGAGTTCAAGGGCGAGGCGTTCGTCTTTATTTTGAACATAGCAATGTTACCAAAACCTTTGTTATAGTACATTGCGGAACATTGTCTTTCCTCATGAGTTTACGAACTGTGCGAATGGCTTCTATGGCTTGTCCGAACACGGGGTTGTATTCGATAATTTGTATGAACGATAGTATGTATATGGTCTAAGGCAGATAAGGAATCCAGAGTAACTTGTAAGGAGGGACCAAGGCGAGGTAGGCGCGCTATTTAACAAACACTCACTATGAGGCCAGACGTAGTTTTAAGACCTGGGTACTCAGTGGTAGTCCCTTACCTGGTCCTATTTATGATGAATTGGTTGAAAAGCGAACAGTTTTTAAAAATAAACTCAAATTTTGTCAGCAAAATGCTGAGCAAATCAAAATGAATATATTAGCTCAGAAAGGAGGAAATAGGGACTTTAAAAATTTCTGGAAGTTGACCAGTAAGTTGGACACTAAGCCTTTCGTTCGTAATTCGTAGGTAGTCTTGCAATGAGCATTGGAGGAATTAGTAAACCCAGAGACATCGTCAAAATGTTCATGGAATATTTTAAAGTTCAATCTCCACTTGGGCCCTCAACACAGGTGGATAGTGCTGAGATCGCTTCTCAGGAAGAGGAACCTCTTGTGCGTATTTCTGCTGAACAGATACGTTGTATCATAAAATGTATGAGTTGAGGTAAGTCTCCAGGACACGACGGGCTCAGCACCAGAAGCACGCTGGATTTCACCTGCCGCGAGTCCTGTACATGTTCTAGACAATGTGTATTAGTCACTCTTACTTACCTACAAATCTGATGAAGACAATAGTAGTTCCCATTATGAAGAACAAGACAGGAGACATCTCTGACAAGGATAACTATCCTCTTATTTCCCTAGCGGTTATCATAACAAAGGTTGTTGGACGGTGGGCTTGATACTATTTTAAGTGGCCACATCCATGGCATGACACAGTTCGGGCTTAGACCAGGACTATCAACCGAAAGTGATGTTTTAAGTAGGAAGCACACCGTTCAATACTACGCAGATCGTAGTATCCCGGTATATGCTTGTTTCCTTGATCTTTTCAGGGCATTTGATCTCGTCTCATATGACGTGCTCTGGAGGAAGGTAGAGGACAGAGGTGTACCGTCAGAGAAATGTGGTCTGTTCAAATATTTGTACAATAAACAAATAAATCACGCGAAATGGGACGATACTCTTAACCGTATGGGTTAGAATGCGGATAAGGCAGGGGGGTCTAACGTCTCCCAGATTTTTCAACCTGTACATTGATGCTCTCATAGGTGAGCTCAGCAGCAAGCGTGTCGGATGCAGTGTTCGTGGGGTTAGTATTAACATCAGCTATGCAGATGAGATGGTGCTGCTGGGACCGTCGGTGAGGGCAGTGAGAGAGTTACCGAAGGCGTGTGAGGTCTATGCTGATTGCAGAGTCGCATGGTTTGGCATATAATGTCAAAAAATGTGAACACATTGTCTTCAGGGTTAGGCAGCATCAGCATGCGTGTGCTTCGTGATTAACTTGTATGACACTCAGAGGTCTCCTAGTCAGTCCAAGATTCTACATAAAAGTGTTCTTACATCCAAAAAAAAACTCTCTACTGATTTTTATCCTTTATTAATTTCTTTAACTATATTATTGAGTGGTAGAAGAACAGGAAAAGGTAATACAACGTGGTTCAAATTCTTGTCCTTTAAATGCGATGTCATATCTGATATTGCTTGCTTGGTTTACAAATGAGTTTTTATGGAACAAGTCGTTACTTTAGCTGTTTTCTAACAGTAATGAAATTTATTGTCCTAACTTTAGCTTTTTTGGAAAAAAATGAGTTGAATTCTGCATGATGTGGCAAAATTTTCGTTATCACGTCACTATGATTGATGTATCGACGCCACACACATTAGTGTACACCCGCTGATGTCGTAGTCATGGTGGATTCGTTTCGACCTTGTAATGTTTTAGTTCCTTTGAGTAGCTTTTTTAATTTATAAACATAAATATGTTATGATAAATAAAAGATATACAGTATCCGAGTGCGCACATCTAGCCCGTTTGACGTTAATCATTTATTGTTTGTACTCCACATACAAACGTTTATTCGAACACACTGGCACTTGTTTGGAATACTATGCTCGATGTTGTTTAAAATATATAAATGTATGACTGCCTTTACGACGGTACGTTTAATACTTACCAAACGAATCAAACTCATTGGACCTCGTTCAGTAAACGGCGACAAATATAGACATGTGCATATAAAAATATGACTTAAAATGGATTGACCAATACCGACCACCGGAAATGTTACTCAAATCTTTATCACTTCAATAAGTAAAGCGCAATCGTTTTCGGAACAAATCCACTGCCTGTTCCTGTTGCAATTTTATTCAGTTTGAGGCTCAATTGACGAGAATTGTTTGAACTGTTTGCTTACACTGACGCAACAGTCCGAAAATAAAACTTATAAACGTTTTCTGTCGTTAGGTATAAAGTTCCCTTTCCTACACTATTGTCCCTTTATAAGGCTCTGGCCGAATCAATAATACAATACGGATTAAGTAGCTATGGTAGAACCTGGAAATCGCATCTTTGTAGAATCCGTGAATGACAACTTAGAATCATCAAAACAATAGTCCCCCCTAAAATCAAACAACAATATAAGGACAATTGCAACAAATTATTTAAATACTGTGGTATCCTGCCAATAAAAGAAAAATTAAAACTTACTTTACTTGCAGAACAGTTCTTTAATACAAAAGTACAAGTCATACCTACTTACAAACATCAGCTTAGAAGTGTATATAACCCTAAATTAATTGTAGCTAAAACACATAATATGTATGGCAATCATCAAAATAAGATTATTATTCCTAAATTAATTAATAAACTACCTAAAACCTAGAAGGAAAATTCAATCCCAAAAATATTAAATAAAAATTAAAACCATACTTTTTGAATCAACTAACATAATACAACTAAAAACTAACATACTTACTATATGTAATATAATTACCATATGTATATTCCAAAAATATGCAATAATATTTCCTCCAAACATCCTGTATACTACTCTAACTAAATAGCCACTACAACTCATCCTCATGTTATTTGTATAGAAATGAGCGAATTACCTTCTTACTCTAAATAATATTAAAATGTTTGCGCTCGAAAGACGGCGAACGGCAGTGTGAAGAAAAACCTTATATAGGTTTATGTTGCACTGTATTTATGAACTTCGTTTAGTATGTATTTTAGTTGTAAAATAAAAATAAAATATATATATATATATATATATATATATATATATATATATATATATATATATATATATATATAGAATATGTTTTTACTTGATGTATGGTCTTTGCTAATAAAAAAGATTAGATCTTCATTATCATCATATAACCCACATCTGAACATAGGCCTCTCCCAAGGTATGCCATAAAGCACAGTCCTGAGACATGTACATCCATCGACTTCGTTCATATCTTACCAAGTCATCACTGAACATAATAGGTGCAACCCCCCGCACATTGCCTTCCGGTATAAGACTGTTGTCACTTGAAAGTATTTTTTCTCCTTCGATTGTTAGTTCTTCCGACCTCTAGGTCAAATTTGGACTTACGTAGACGTATCGATGTGTATTTGTCCTAGGTAAACATATTTTACGACAACTGTGAACGTAGTACTCCCAAATCTGAAACAAAACTACCGGCTTAGCTGCAACAAAGACGTTACACATGATCTTTGTTATATCCATGTCCCTCTTAAGACCTATCCGTTGGGAGATACTATTGAGGTCATTGAGCATAGTGCTTAGGTCCTCTAGCGATTCTGCCGTAAGGATTGTATCGTGAGTGGTGTACTCGCCATTGATGTTAATACCATATCCTTTCGAGTCCAGTAGCTTGAATACTTCTTCTAATACAACGGTGAAGAGTTTTGAGAATATAGCGTCACCCAGTTTTACACCTCTTTGCAGTGGGATTGAATTCGCACTCAGGTTTTGCAATCGGATAGCCATCGTAGCTCTACTGTACACACACTTCAGGACTTCAACATTCGGATAGTCGACTTACCAATGCTGAAGGGACTGAAGCACCACCCAAATTTATACGAAATCTAAGGTACTCTCGTAGTCCACACAGTTGTATAATGTACTATATGGTCTTATTTACATTGCTTAATTGTATTGACGAAGGGTATGTGTGTGGCCTATGGTTCTAAAGCCTTTTTGGAAACCCTCTTGTTCGAGAGGATGGAAGTCGTAGAGTCTGCGTTCAAGAGACATCTTCAAAACAGGAGACGCGTTTCAGAAAGGAAATCGGTCTGTAGTTCTTCAAGAGAACTTTTTAGATTTCTTGAAAAACAAGACCACCGCATTTTCGTTCCACTCCTTCGGAGTAGTGGCACATCTTTAACTCTATGCTTGCCAGGAGCCTTGCAACTTTTAAAGTGCTGGACAGCCATTTTAATCTCGCTCAGATTGATGTCGGGGATATTTTTGGAATGGATATTACTTATTTTACATACCTTGAACCAATATATCATTGAAATTGGTTCATTAGACCGGTTATTTACAATATAAAAATACCGGCTTCAACTCAATACAAGCGCTTTCGTGACAATAGTTTTGCGTCGCGCTTGGACAGTGAAATGCACACTATACATTTTATGCAGGATATACACTTAAGCCCAAATTGCAACCTCATCAGACGTAAACGGTCTGATGATATATATATATATATATATATAAAACAGTCGACGTAGTGAGAGCTACTTCTACGTCCATCTTCTACAAAGGTGTGAAACAATGTGCGAATTTTAAGACTTTAAAATGTGTCTTCCTTAAAATACATTTGCGCTTTTTGATTTGACATTATTTAAAAAACGCGCATAGCAAATGCATTTTGCTTTCATGTAATTAATAAATGCAGTATGAAGTTAGAGATATACGCATGAAATTATTGATAAAATGACATAAAACTAATTTCATGCTACTAATTACAAACAATAAATGCAACTTTATGTAATAAAGGGACAGTATATATCATTATTATTTGTATTTACTAATAATTATTCGCTTGGTGATATACACTAAATTACGAGGCAATTTTATTCAAAATTCAATTCTCATACTTCCATTCTAGCTGGCTTGTAAACTGGAGGATGCTTCCAATCAGACAGTGTATTTTAATACGTAGTTTAATACTAATACGCAGCGAACTCGTTAATTGTGCACTGTTTTTTTATATTATTTTCCTTATAAATGAAAAGAAAAAATAAAAAAGGAAAAGTTGCAACCTTTAAAATTAATTTATAAGGAATATAACTTATATATAAATATTTTGACGAATGTCGACTAAATAGTTACCGGTAGGCTTACTTATAGATATTAACTAATCCACACAATAGTGACAAATTATTTAAAATACTACTTTTGAATAATTTGTCACTATTGTGCTGAAAACTGCCCTTAAAGAAGTTTAATAGTGAAATAGTTTTCACTTATTTTAATAGCTTTTGAAGCTCAGTGCTAAGACAGTAGCATCGAACTACTAGTGTATTTAAGAAGCCTCGAAGTTTTCATGTTATTGAAATGACTACATGTATTGCACATGTAGTAGCAATACCATTATATACAAGATATTATTTTCATCTTGGTCTAAAGCGGAGAAATTGTAATTTCACAGTCACAGTGTAGTAATCCTTTAAATGTGTATATATATATTTTGTTCCTTTTATTTGTTAATTACACGATAGCATAACCATTACAGTTTATTCTCTATGTCCGGACAGTTTTCGGAAATAGTAAGGAAAACGCAGAATCATGCCTGGATTTATTATTGCGCTTTTGCTGACAGTAGTGATAATAAACGGGCGAGGGCTTGTCACATCACAAGCTACGAGAGGTGGTGATACTCCATCAAGTGTTTCTAACGTACAAATACCACGTAATAATTCTGCTGCTATTCCAGATTACGCTATGGAACAAAAAAGTAATCAAACAGGAGCGAGTGTGACAGTTTATAGAAATAAAAACACAACAAATTTCGATATCAATCTTACTAATGATAAAGTAAGCCCCGAGGGCGGATCTATATTTGATATTAGTAGCTGTGCCTCAGGCTATATAAGAGTTAACGGCAAGTGTGTTAAAATTTGGCAGTAGTTGCTTATGACTATTGTTAATGTTTAGATTTAGTGATAATTCACCATAGATATAAGACAGGCTAACTAAAATCAAATAGATTTTGCAAGTCAACACATGCGGCAATTGGATGCATATAAAACTTTTTAAACATTGTTAATGAATAAATGGCAGTATTGTTTAACTAATAAGGATTTTCAACATAGATATAGAATCTTGAGTATTATGCATATCGTTTTAATAGTTTTTTAGAATTTGTTTTTGTATCGTGACTCTTGTGTACAAAGTTACAACCAATAACAATTTGCAGGTACAAATAAGGTTACATTACATTTGTTTTATACTAACAAATTGTTTATTTTATTACTCAAATTATTTTTAGTCAGTATTCGTTATATTAATAAATTCCACTTAAATTAAATTAATAATAAAAAACAACAGCATAAATATGTCATTTTTCACTACACTGAATTTGTTTATAACACGCTTTTATTATTAGTTCCTCATATATCTATATATGTTACGAAATATTTAAATGTGATCTTCACTATTAAATACAGACACAATATTATAACTTACTCATAGTTTTATTTTTATTCTTTAATGGCATAAATTATTGATTTCGCTACCAAGGTAACGCAGTAGAACTATATTTAAAAGCTAAGGATTCGAATGCATCCCTCGAACTAGGCTTAGAACACATCAGTCTCTTCGCTACGAATCCTATTTGTGGGAATTTCTTTTATCTGTACAAGAAGCATTTTATTTGCATTATGTCTCATCATGAGCCCTTTTTCAGTAATTACTTCAAAATTTATTTTTGGAGTCTACATGTCACTGTTCTGAAGTAGATTTGAACAAGTGCGTATTTGTACTCTATCTCCCTGAAAAAAAAAATATTTTAATGAGTTGTATGTAGTGCTGATATTTTGACGTTCTACTTGGACCTTTCGAAACAATGGATAAAGTTTCGTTACTATTTCTATTAAAAAACGTAACGTTACTAAGGTAACGTTACTTCGTTTTATAAAAGCTAAGCGTCGAATACTTCACTCTAATTAGGCTTAGACTTGAAAATTTGCAATCGTATCAAGAATCCATGTCTTTACAATAAATAATTAACTTTATCTTAATAACATGATACCAGGATAAAGTTAATTAATTATCAGGAGCAGTATGACTGGGATGAAATAAAACATTTATCAGGATAATAACAGCTCAATATCAATGCGTATTATTTAAGTTTTTTAACTCTTTTATTATTTATATATTCGCAGACGACACCACCATTAATAACATATAACTATATTTTATATAATTTGCATTTGCTTCTAATTAAATTGTGATTTGACAGAATACAGAATTGCGGTAACTCATTGGGTATTGCACTTTGATCACGTATAATTATAAATAGAAGTGGCTAAGCCGTAGTGTGTCAGATAATAGGCACAGCAAAAGTTCTACTAGCAACCCTCGCCAGAAAAATTAACTCATAACTTTATTTCTGAACCAATCAGTCAGCGACACTTACATCAAAAGAGTCTTCTTCTACTTTATTAACTTTAAAAATCAAGGACAGCGAGAGAGCTGTTGTTGGCAGGATTTGTTTCCTTGGCAGGCTTTTCTGAGGATCGCAGTACGTCTAGCACTTTGGAGCTCGGTGCGCTTAATGTTATCGTTCTGGATATTTAACGCTCGGCATAAACAAGATAGTTACATCGCATATCTATTGTAAGCCTATATTATACTAAAGATATTATAAAATATATGACAATTCCCATCACCAACACTTATGATACCTAAGGAAAGAAATGTGGTGGTGGGTTGTCTTACCACCATGATACGTCACATTACAAGAGTTTTACGTTTTACGTTGGAATTAATTTATCTGCTTATTGTATAGTCTTCTTGATACATTCGTACACAAATACGGCTGGGCAGCGTTTGGGAAATTACGACGCATCTTCTCGTCAGGTATACCTCAAAACATGAAAACTAAGTTGTACAACTAGTGCGTGTTGCCAGTGATGACCTACGCAACCGAGACGTGTTCTTTCACTGCTGGCCGTATGAGGACGCTCAAAGTCGCTCAGCGAGCTATGGAGAGGGCTATGTTCGGAGTTTCTCTGCGTGATAAACTTAGAAATGAGGATATCCGCAGTAGAACCAGTTGATAGTCCTGGTCTAAACTCGAACCGTGTGTCATCAGTCGAATGTGAACACTTAAGATGGTATCAAGTGCACCGTCCAACACCTTTGCTATGACAGCCGATAATGAAATAAGAGGATAGTTATCGTTGTTAGAGATGTCTCCTGTCTTGTTCTTCACAATGGGAACTACTATTGTCTTCATCAGATTTGTAGGTAAGTAAGAGTGACTAATACACATTGTGTAGAACACGTACAAGACTCGCGGTAAGTGAAATCCAGCATGCTTCTGGTGCTGAGCCCGTCGTGTCCTGGAGACTTTCCTCGACTCATACATTTTATGATACAAGGTATCTGTTTAGCAGAAATACGCACAAGAGGTTCCTCTTCCTGACAAGCGATCTCAGCACTACCCACCTGTGTTGAGGGCCCAAGTGGAGATTGAACTTTAAAATATTCCATGAATATTTTGGCGATATCACTGGGTTTACTAATTCCTCCAATGCTCGTTGCAAGACTAGGTTTAGTGTCCAACTTACTGGTCAACTTCCAGAAGTTATTAAAGTCCAATTTGCTCATTTCTGAGCTAATCTATTCATTTTGATTTGCTCAACATTTTGCTGACAAAATTTGAGTTTATTCTTAAAAACTGTTCGCTTTTCAATCATTTCATCATAAATGGGACGAGATAAGGGACGACCACTGAGTACCTAGGCCGGGTGAGTGTTTTTTACGTAGCGCGCCTACCTCGCCTTTGTCCATCCTTACAAGTCACTCTGGATTCCTTAGCCACCTCAGACAATATACATACTATCGTTCATACAAATTATTCAATACAACCCCGTGTTCGGACAAGCCAGAGAAGCCATTCGTACAGTTCGTAAACTCATGAGGAAAGACAATGTCCCGCAATTTACTATAACAAAGGTTTTGGTAACATTGCTATGTTCAAAATAAATACCAAAGCCTCCCCCTTGAACTCTACTGCCTCCGTCCATTTATGAGTAAAATAACCCAGAAGATCACCAGCCGAGCGACCGCGACGGAAACCGTACTGGCGGTCACTAATCAGCTGATGATCCTCAAGGTACCAGATGAGTGATGAAAAAGATAAGTGCTTTTATATAATAACCACTGAATATGTTGTTTGAATATGCTCAGGGGTTGAATTTGCCTTCAAGTATACTTATGATGCTATACAATAAAAAATCTGGACCCTATCTGTGAGGAAATAGTAACATAGTAAACTACACAATTGTAAAGAAAAACCTAATGGCTTCCGATATACGGTAATATAACCAGCATGACACCGTTTTGGGTGCAAATTAATATTAACAAACTAAGTAGAAAATATGAAAAATACTGAGTAGTAGTAATATTAATAATACCCGACAACACGGTAAATATAATATAGATTTCTCTTTTCTTTTCCTTAACTTTAGATAAAGATAAATCAATTGACAACTCATTTGATAAATTTGTCTATGGCTAATCTAATCACGGAGTCAGTGGAAGAATAAAACGGCCACTTTGCAATTGTAATGCGGAGAGTCCACAGTTTAAGAGAATTTCAATGTAAATTTTGAATACGTCGATAGATTTTCTATTCAAATTTGACTGGAAAATTTATTTAAACTTATAGAAAACACAAGTATTAGTTTATTGAAGAGGATGTTTCTTAACCACTGATAAAAACATAAATGTATTTCAATATCTATTCTTCTAACCTATCTTGGAAAACAAATAGTTAGACTACTAGTCTATTGTATTTTGATCTTTTTTTGGACTGAATTGACGATCCATTCCATTCCGTTGTGAGCTGTGAGTGAGCTTTCACTAAACTTTAAATGTTTTGAAAATTAAATATATATTTATACTCGAACAGTTAGATCGCTCATAATTACAAGTAGGATGTCGCGTCTCGTTAGAAGCTCACAAATTTTTTATCCCCATTGTGTTTCCTCGATAGCTGCTATCATCAATAACAATCTAAATAATATTTGAATCTTAACTTTTTGTTTTATATTAAAACAAATCATTTGATATCAGCACTATTGAGACATCATTATGAGAGATAACGCGTTTAAATACAGTAGTTCAAGTTAAAACTAAAAATATTTTTAAATAAATTTAGGAATTCGTTTTAAATTTCCTAAAATTATAGCTTTGTAGCATTTAGTCTACACATACATTGTGTAATGGTATGATATGATTTTTACTTGATACAATAAATAACACAATACAAACTATTCTACTCATAGACG
Organism: Parnassius apollo; assembly: GCA_907164705.1. Lineage (NCBI taxonomy): Eukaryota > Metazoa > Arthropoda > Insecta > Lepidoptera > Papilionidae > Parnassius > Parnassius apollo. The sequence continues at coordinate 60,897 of CAJQZP010000086.1, read as the reverse complement.
ATAGAGTAATGCTCGACGTAAAACCATGTTCACATTGTCGCTTTGTGTGCAACTTTAATTCGGTGGAGACAGTAAGAAATACCTATGTCAAATGCACTCATCGTCACCCTGGCAGATCGTCTTATCGATAGTGGCGGAGTAGAATTGAAGGTAGATCTGGAAACCTCCACTCGTTTGTGCAGTGTAAAGCTCAGTGTAGGTGCCGAGCGCGGGAGATTTCGCTGAAGTCATTTTCAAACTCAAACTCAAACTCCAACATTTATTGCTAAAACGTGATGACAACCATAATGTATATATATAATGTTTACGGATGGCAACGCATCTGCATTTTGATTCGTAATCGAGGATAGATGGAGATGTCTATGGGCCACAGCATCCACTTACCATCAGGTGGACTGTGTGCTCGTTTGTCATCCTACCGTATAAAAAAATGTATATACTTAAGATGATTTTCTATATCATTCTACTCGTGAAATCACTCTACAAGTGCCGAGATAGTGTCGTAGTACTGTCCGCTGTGGTATTTCTTCTGGTGCAGACAAGACGGGTGGTGTTGCTGAAAGGCTTCCCAGTGTTACATTAAATAAAACTATTTATATGGATTTTATCGCGTTTATTATTAACTTATTTTTAATTGCCAACATTTCGATGACTTAACATTACCCATGGTCACGAGGGGGACTGAGATGTTTAACATCTGAATATCATAGTTAGCCCGGACACCTTAGATTTTTAATATTAATTTTTGATCCATCGATCTACGCAGAACGAGCTTACAGCATCACGAAACCTTGCAGTGGTGTGCTTAGGTTTGGATTTAATTTTGTTAATTATAGGATCCCAAGCAAATGGCAGTACCCTTCTATATCCTCTATTTAAAATAAGGTGTTTTTTTTTTAATTTTAATAGCATCATCCTTGGTGGGACTTGGTGTTCTTTAGCGACGATTTGTGTACACAAGTAAATATAAAAGATCATTAACCTTTGTTAAGTTGACACGAGCGGTGTTGCTGGAGTTTTGCATACTTTGGTGTTATCGTGTAATCATGTCTTTTAAGTTTTATCAGCGTGTAATTGTCACGGGGACATATTACGCTAGTACATACTACACAGGTAAAACACCTGTAATTTCTCTATGCGGAATGTATAGTGCTGATTGCTTATGCTTTATTGCTTATGCTGTCTTATTGTTGATAATGATTACTTGCGTAAGCAAGAGAACGAGTTGAAAATCCGCTCTTACATTTTTACTATTCTTAGTTGACCTTATACTTTTGTATTTCTGACAAATATAAAAAGTTTACAATATTTTAAGTATTATTCTAATTTTTTTTTCAAAAAATTATAAAGCAGCTATAATTTCTTTTGGATCAGTTGGATTGAATGGTTCTGCTCACTTCTTACTGTTTTCCAGTCTAGATATTAAAATCAAATTTTTATATGAACATAATGACATATCTGAACTGTGTTCGTTTGAGCGTACGTATTTAAACATAAATTTTAAACGTAACGAACTATTTGTGCATGTGACGAAGTTGAACTCGAGAACAATTGGTAAAAGTTTTTATAGAAAATATTTCACTTCAACATGAAATAGTAAAGAATGAATTATGAATGAGAAACATTTCTTCACCGTTTTTTAATTGTCTCACAAAACTTAATTTACTTGATGCTGTCTTTAAACGTTTTCATAGCAAGTTGTATAAAATTTTATAAAATAATGTAATGAAAACCTCCCGCTGGTTTTTTTGTTGGTTCTTCTTAGAGCAAACGTTTTTTTTTCGGGACCAGCGCTAAACTTTAAATGACATTCAATAAGTATTCTTGTAATTTATAATGATTAAAATTATTCCATTCATGTTTTGCAACAAGTTGATGACGAGTGACGACTCATATTGCCCATATTGTTTTAATTGATTTCATGTTAACGTTAGCTAAGTGAAGCTTAAAAACCTTATAATATTTTACGTTAACGATTATTATTGAAAACATCTTAATTAAAAATCAATGAACAACCTCGAAACTTGTCCAGAGCTGTCATTGAATATCCCTCGTGTTTATGTCAACTGTTTCAACATTATTACATTTCGATAACGTTTATAAAGTTTCTTGGAATTTGCTTTAATGTTTAAATTTACGAAACTACTAGCCACGTGGCGACTTACCTTTTTTTAAGTCGAGTAATTAATAAATTTCTGTTTATTTCTATTCTTAATCAGATTGTTACAGGGCATAGGTGGACGTGCGTCTCTCCTATTGTAAGTAGGATTTTCCTTAACCATCGTGCTTGGCAGGCGGTTGGACTTTCGCATTCAAAAACGTTGACATTTTTGACCAGGCTCCCTGACGTCAGTTTAAGTGTTGCGTTTTGTTTGTATATTTTTTACCAAGTTTTTATGTGTTATTATGCTGTATTATTGGCGCATAATAATTACGAAGTTCAAATATTTCAAATTTTTTTTTTCAAATATTCAAATATTTTATTTCGAGTAACGTAGTCTATTACAAATATTAGATGTGGGAACGCCCCTTTAGGCAAAACATCGCCTGTGGTGGGAAGAACCGCTCTTTTTTACAAACGGTTACCTAGGAAACACTAAATTACAACTAATATACACTAAAACAAGCAAATTTACATCGTGCGTGCGACCGTGCGTGCGTGCGTGCGTGCGTGCGTGCGTGCGTGCGTGCGTGCGTGCGTGCGTGCGTGCGTGCGTGCGTGCGTGCGTGCGTGCGTGCGTGCGTGTGTGCGTGAGTGCGTGCGTGCGTGCGTGCGTGCGTGCGTGCGTGCGTGCGTGCGTGCGTGCGTGCGTGCGTGCGTGCGTACGTGCGTGCGTGCGTGCGTGCGTGCGTGCGTGCGTGCGTGCGTGCGTGCGTGCGTGCGTGCGTGCGTGCGTGCGTGCGTGCGTGCGTGCGTGCGTGCGTGCGTGTTTGCGTGCGTGCGTGCGTGCGTGCGTGCGTGCGTGCGTGCGTGCGTGCGTGCGTGCGTGCGTGCGTGCGTGCGTGCGTGCGTGCGTGCGTGCGTGCGTGCGTGCGTGCGTGCGTGCGTGCGTGCGTGCGTGCGTCGCGTGCGTGCGTGCGTGCGTGCGTGCGTGCGTGCGTGCGTGCGTGCGTGCGTGCGTGCGTGCGTGCGTGCGTGCGTGCGTGCGTGCGTGCGTGTGCGTGCGTGCGTGCGTGCGTGCGTGCGTGCGTGCGTGCGTGCGTGCGTGCGTGCGTGCGTGCGTGCGTGCGTGCGTGCGTGCGTGCGTGCGTGCGTGCGTGCGTGTGTGTGTGTGTGTGTGTGTGTGTGCGTGTGTGTGTGTGTGTGTGTGTGTGTGTGTGTGTGTGTGTGTGTGTGTGTGTGTGTGTGTGTGTGTGTTTGAGTTTAGTTGTGCGTAAGTGTTGTGTTATATAACTAATATTTGTTACTTAATATTTTCAAATTTTCAAATACTCACCTTAAAATAGTATTGGCGATAACTGGAACCTGTATGCGCTCTAAGACCTATGGATAATAAAAACTAACATATCTTTGTTACCTACACGTAACAAAGATATGTTAGTTTTTAAGCATCAGTTCTGTCTCAGTTTAAGTTATTGATTTTAGCCATTCCAAAACCGTTTTCTTACAATCTTTTTTATTAAAGGGAAATATGTTTAGATACTTATTTATTTTACTGTAGATTGAGGCAGACTGAATAGAGTATTGCCGTCTTGCAAATTCAGAATTCACTGTGGGAACTAAGGCAACTTTATACTTTCTTCTCTTGGTGAGCAATTTAGCATCAAAGGGAAGAGATTTGTGCATTCTAAGAACAATGTCGTGCTGTGTAGTGGCGGTTGAGAATATCCACTACCCCATATCTTCCCGTGTGTGTCGTAAGAGGCGACAGAGGGAGACAGGCAGGAGATGGGCAGCAGCATCTTCCTGATAACAACTGCGTTATAATAAAAAACTGCGGTTGCCAACCCGCTCGCCAAGCGTGGAACTATGGCAAATATCCCCCCACGAATAATGACGCAAAAAAAACGGCCCCCAGTCCCCGGCGGCCCCGCTATTCCTGGATACGGTTGCGACCATGGTAACGGTGGGGCAGGGGGTGCTAAGAATCTCCGGTGGAGGTTCGGTTGCCACCTACGACGACTCGACCTGGAAACATATAACGCACGCACCCTGAGGACTGACGAGAAGATACTGAAGCTGGAAGAAGAGGTAGACAAGTTGCGCTGGCATATTATTGGATTATCCGAGGTCCGAAGAGAGGTGGAGGATACGGCAATCCTCGAGTCCGGCAACATGTTCTACCACTGGGAGGGTGACCATCTGTCCCAAGGAGGTATCGGATTTATCGTCCACAAGTCTCTCGTCAACAACGTTGTAAAGATTGGGAGTGTGTCGACGAGGGTCGCGTACCTGATACTCAGAATCACCAAACGGTATTCGCTGAAGGTCGTACAGGTTTACGCACCAACCTCGGCACATCCCGATGAGGAGGTGGAGGAAATGTATGAGGATATTTCCAGAGCCATGCATTCCTCCAAAACCCACTACAAGGTGTTGATGGGAGACTTCAACGCAAAACTGGGCACAAGAGAAAGCGGTGAGCTGAAGGTGGGGAAATTTGGAGTAGGGCAACGGAACCGAAGTGGCCAGCAGCTGGCTGACTTTATGGAGAAAAGGGGGACTCTTTATGATGAACTCTTTCTTCCAGAAGCAGCCCCACAGGAAGTGGACCCGGTCGAGCCTCGACGGTTTAACAAAAAATTAGATTGCCTTCATTATGACGACCTGACGCCAACTGTTCAATGATGTCTCAGTGATCGCTAGGGTGAAAACTGGCATCGATCACCGAATGGTTAGAGGCACACTGAACCTAAAGGTTAAGTTGAAGAGGTCTCGTCTAATGAAGTCAACGCTCCGTCCCCCCTCGTGCTCTAATCCAGAATCCCAACTAGAAATCCAGAATGACGAGTACATTTACCTGGGACAAATAGTCCGACTGCAGGCTGCCGCCGTGTTTGGCACTATAGGTCAGCCGATTGGGATGGAATGCGGTCTTTCTTTACATCCTACCCTTGGGGGCGGGTTTGCTTCTCGCCGGACGATCCCAACGTTGTTGCGGATTCTGTCGCTAATGTGGTACTTCAGGGTATGGAACTTTTTATTCCTTCCTCTGTGGTGCCCATTGGAGGCAAATCTCAGCCATGGTTTGGTCGCTCCTGTAAAATAGCATCATGCTATAAGCAGGAGTGCTATCAAGCTTGGGCTGACGCATCAAAGTCCCGGGATGTAAACACCAGCGCTCTAAAAAAGAAGTATAATTCCGCCTCTAGGTCCTTCAAAGGAGTCATTGCCAAGGCAAAGTCAGAGCACATAGGCATAATTGGCGAGAGACTAGTTCGTCTTCCTTCTGGAACCCGTGCATTCTGGTCTCTCTCCAAGGCTGTCCAGGGGAATTTCTGTCAGCGATCTCTTCCATCTCTGCACAGGGAGGACGACTCACTGGCCCACACCGCAAAGGAGAAAGCCGATCTTCTAGGCTCTTTCTTTGCGTCTAACTCGACTCTCGATGACGGGGGGAGTACGCCGCCGACCATCCCGCGGTGTGAGTGCTCCATGCCGGAAGTGCAGTTCACTCAGCGCTCGGTTCGCAAAGCACTCCTCTCCCTGGACATCTATAAGTCGAGTGGGCCTGATGGAATCCCCCCAATTGTGCTGAGGACGTGTGCTCCAGAGTTGGCACCGGTTTTAACGCGTCTTTTCCGGTACTCCTACTCCCTAGGCGTAGTCTCAAAATCATGAAAGACGGCTTTCGTCCACCCGATCCCTAAAAAAGTTGACCGCTCAGACCCTTCCAACTACCGGCCTATCGCCATCACCTCCTTGTTCTCCAAAACAATGGAGTCCATTGTAAACTGCCAGCTCATGAGGTACCTTGAGGATCACCAGCTGATTAGTGACCGCCAATACGGTTTTCGCCGTGGTAGGTCAGCTGGTGATCTTCTGGTCTACCTAACTCACAGATGGGCGGAGGCAGTAGAGTCCGTGAGGGAGGCATTGGCCGTTAGTTTGGACATTGCGAAGGCCTTCGATCGTGTTTGGCACAAAGCGCTTCTTCCGAAGCTCCCTTCCTATGGGCTTCCCGAGAAATTGTGCGATTGGATCACCAGTTTTCCTGCAGATCGGAGCATCAAGGTCGTTGTAGACGGTGCAAGCTCCGATTGCAAGCTTATTAATGCTGGTGTTCCACAGGGCTGCGTGCTATCGCCAACGCTGTTTCTTCTGCATATCAATGATATGTTGCAAACCCGTAGCATTCATTGCTATGCAAATGACAGCACTGGTGATGCTCTTTACACCGGCCGAGCTAATATTTCTCGGGAAAACGTCTCTGAGTGCCGGGACAAACTTGTGTCTGAAGTCGAGTCTCTGCTGGACAGAGTCTCGGATTGGGGGCGACTAAATCTAGTCCAGTTTAACCCCCAGAAGACACAAGTTTGCGCGTTAACCGCTGAAAAGAACCCCTTTGTCGTATCCCCTCAGTTTCAAGGCACTCCCCTTGTTGCCTCAGCCAGTATCGGAATCCTCGGCGTCGACATATCGAGTGACGTGCAGTTTCGTGGTCACTTGGAAGGGAAGGCCAAATTGGCCTCTAAAAAAGCTTGGCGTGCTCAGCAGAGCGGGACAGTATTTCATGCCGGCACACCGCCTGCAGCTTTACAAGGCGCAGGTTCGGCCGCCCATGGAATACTGTTCCCAGCTATGGGTTGGGGCTCCCCAGTACCAGCTCCTTCCACTTGACCGCATCCAGCGCAGAGCGGCTCGAATCGTCGACGACCGAGTGCTTTCCGATCGGCTCGATTCACTGGCGCTGCGAAGAGATGTTGCATCTCTTTGCGTATTTTATCGCATCTATCACGGGGAGTGCTCTGAGGAATTGTTCGGATTAATCCCAGCCGCCAAATTTCGTGAACGCACTACACGGCAAACGTCCCGATACCATCCACACCATCTGGATGCTTAGCGGTCCACCACTGTACGTTTCAAAAGGAGTTTTCTTCCGCGTACAACCTCTCTGTGGAATAATTTACCACCGGTGATTTTTCCGGACCGATACGACCTGGGGACCTTCAAGAAAAGAGCTTACTCCTTTCTAAAGGGCCGGCAACGCACCTGCAATTCCCCTGGTGTTGCGGTTGATTATGGGCGGCGGTAGTCACTTAACATCAGGTGAGCCACATGCTCGTTTGCCCCCTCTTCTATAAAAAAAAAGACTAGGTAAGTCCAACTTCGACCGAGAGGTCAATTGACGGATTCAACTCGGCTGGGCAGCGTTCGGGAAATTACGACACATCTTCTCATCAGGTATACCTCAATCTCTGAAAACTAAAGTATACAACCAGTGCGTGTTGCCAGTGATGACTTACGGATCTGAGACGTGGTCCTTCACCGCTGGCCGTATGATGACGCTCAAGGTCGCTCAACGAGCTATGGAGAGGGCTATGCTCGGAGTTTCACTGCGTGATAGATTCAGACATAAGGATATCCGCAGTGAAACCAGAGTGACCGACATAGCCCAACGGATTAGTAAGCTGAAGTGGAAATGGGCCGGCCATATAGCTCGAAGAACCGATAACCGATGGGGAAGAAAGGGTCTCGAGTGGCAGTCTCGTACCAGTAGGCGTAGTGTAGGGCGACCCCCCACTAGATGAATGAATGAATGAATATACTTTACTGCACACCACAAACAAATTTACAAAGAACATAACAGAGAGCAGATTACATGTACAATTTGGCGGCCTTATCGCTACATAGCGATCTCTTCCAGGCAACCAAAGGTGTAAAGGAATAAAACAGTGAGTACTAGGTAGGTGGTGCAATATAAATATACCTAATATAATATCAATACATGCAATAAAATAACATATAAGTAAATAACTAATACATTAAAAAAATATGATACACATATACATAGGTATATACATACATATACATACATACATATACACACATACACATATATATACACATATATACATACATATATCCTCAAATATATACCACTAACAATAACATAAACAAATAAATACAAAACTACATAATCACATAATTTATCCTAATGATTTTCGAACCATTGAGACAAGTAATGCTCTTTAAGAAGTCGCTTAAAGACTACAATAGTCTGAGCTTCGCGTAAATACAAAGGTAGGGCATTCCAGAGCTTAATAGACTGTACAGTAAAAGATTTATTAAAGAAAGATGTATTGTGAGTTGGTACCCTTAAAATGAGTTTTCTTGAAGAGCGTAAAGGTTCCCCTGGAAGCCCAACAAAACTAAATTTCTCCTTAAGATAAGGAGGAGTAGAAGGGTGAAATAAGACACAGTACAGAATAGAAAGAATATGCATGTTCCGGCGAAATTGGATAGGTAACCATTTGAGACGTGAGCGAAATTGGGAAATGTGGTCAAATTTGCGCAATTCAAATATGAACCGAATACTAGTATTTTGAAGTCTCTCAAGCTTAGTTAGCTGGTCTTTAGTTATGTCTACATAGCTTGCGTCAGCATAGTCGAGAATCGGAAGGAGAAGAGACTGTGCGAGCATAATTTTTGTAGGAATGGGAAGAAATGATCGAAGGCGACGCAGTGAACTAAGAGCGACAAAGGTTTTCTTACTTACCTCATTCAGTTGGCGTTTCCAATTTAAGGAACTATCAAGGTAAACACCAAGATTTTTGACATTGTCAAAGTAAGGGATCACAACCCCATCGAATACAACAGTTGGTATGGAGAACCAGTCAATTCTTGAGATAAAGCTCTGACTACCAAAAATGATAGCCTGTGACTTTTTAGGATTGACATTTAGGCCATATGATTGACTCCACTCATGAATCATATTTAAGTCATTGTTTAATGAAGCGATTGCATTTGGCAAATTTTCAAGAGTTGACTGGGTGTAAATCTGGACATCATCCGCATACATGTGGTAGAGAGAAGAAATTTTATGAGTAATTGAATTAATGAAAATGGAAAAGAGTAAAGGTGACAACACGCCACCCTTTTTTTTTTTTTTTTTTTTTTTTTTTGCGGATGGAAAATCATCTAATGACCCCTTTCGCTCTGGGTGGAGCGTAAGGGAGTGTCAGACTTTTACTGACTAAAAACCATCCGTGTTCCTTCAGTGCCCTTACGTTCCGGAGCCGCGGTATCTCTTTCGAACAGCCCGCAGCCCCGGCAGGCGTCGGCCCTTGCGGGCCCCTTCACGCTGCTGACAGCTCTTTGAGGCGCGCGTGGAACAAAACGCGCCGTCGACACGGCCTGTCGTCATTAGACGGACGGACGACGAGCTACCCATTGCTCGCCGTCCACAGGCCCGCGCCTACGGTGGCCGGGGGCCACGACGTAGCCCCCGACGCCCGGGGCGTCTCCCGCGGCGGCCGGGGAGGAAAGCTGCTGCTCTCTCCTTCTCCCGCTCCGCCACCTCCTTCGCTAGCATCACTGCTTCGCAGAAAGTGGTGACGGCATCCCATTCCGTCTCGCTCCGGACCATGGCTTCGACCAGGGCCGGACGCGAGAGGTCGCCGCCGCCTATCGCCGCTACGAGGACACGGCGGTGCTCCGCCCAAGCAGGGCACATCTCCACGGTGTGTTCCACCGTGTCCTCCGGTCCATCCTCGCAGTGGGAGCACCCGGGCGTTTCCTCCCGCCCGATTCGGTGCAGGAACCTCCCAAACACACCGTGTCCGGTGAGGACCTGCGTCAGGCGGAAGGTGAGGATGCCGTGGCGTCTCTCAAGCCACTCCTCAAAGAGGGGTCTTATCGCCGCTATAGTGGCGTGCCCAGCACGGGGTTGCGACAGTCGCTGTCTCCATGTCGCCATGAGATCGTGCCGGAAGTCTGTCCGCTGCGCGACAACTTGCCGCGGCAGCGGGGTTTCCCCACGGCATAGTGCCTCCGCACGCCATTCGTGCAGGCGCGCGAGGACTATCGCCTCCAGATCCCATGGCGGCAATCCGGCAAGGAGGCTCGCCGCCTCGCGGGAGATCGTGCGGTAGCCGCGAACCATGTTCACGGCTATCACCCTTTGGGGCGCGTTCAGGTGGTGGACGGCAAGCCGCGCCAAACCACGCGCCCACACCGGGGCCCCGTAAAGGGCCATGGACCGCACGATCCCCGCGTAGAGCCTCCGGCAGGAGGCGTTTGGCCCTCCCAGGTTCGGCAGGAGCCGCCTGAAGGCAGCCGCGGTCCGTTCCAGTTTGGGAGCCAAACGTCGGAAGTGCTCAACGAAGTTCCATCGGCCGTCGAGGACGAGTCCTAGGTACTTCAGCGTCGACTCGACGTCGATGGATACCCCTCCTACCATCACTGAGGATCCCGGTGGTGGCCTGTTCCGAGGACCATGGAAGTGCATGGCCTCGGACTTGTGCAGAGCCACCTCGAGACCCAGTTGCCGAATCCTCTCAACGACTATCGCAACCCCGCGTGTCATATTTTCCGCCGCCGCCTCGTACGACCCCCCCTTGTGCCAGTACCAGCGTGTCGTCAGCGTAGCAAACTACGCTGACGCCGGTAGGGAGGTCGGCGCGCAGCACCCAGTCGTAACCGATGTTCCACAGAGGTGGCCCCAGAACCGAACCCTGTGGGACACCGCACGACATCTCTCGCCGGTTCCACTCACCGTTGCGACCGGGGTAGATGACGGCCCTGTCCGTCAGGTAGTCCCCGACTATACGACGGAGATAGGTCGGCACCCGGTGATACCGGAGTGCCTCCCTAATGCAGCTCCAGGGCATGGAGTTGAAGGCGTTGGCGATGTCGAGAGACACCGCCAAGACAACCCCCCTCTGGCCACTGCATCCCCCGTCGTGAGGGCTCTCACGCGCATGATGGCGTCCACCGTAGAGCGCCTCTTGCGGAAACCAAACTGGTGTTCCGCAAGATCCGGCCCCGTCTCCGCAAGGTGCTCGGCGAGGCGGTTTGCAATGACTCTTTCAAAGAGCTTGCCCACCTCGTCGAGCAGCACCACGGGCCGGTATGCGGACGGAGAGTCCGCAGGGCGCCCCGGCTTCCGAATGAGGACCAGCTTCCCCGTCTTCCAACGAAGCGGGAATTGGCCTCTCTCCAAGCATGCGCTTAGGAGCCCCTCCAGTCGGGGCCCGAGAGCCTCCGAGGCCAGGACCCAGGCTTTGCCAGGCAAGCCATCGGGTCCTGGGGCGGTATTCCTGGCCTTGAGCCTACGTACCGCCACTCTCAGGTCTACCCCGGTCCCTTCCGGGATGTCGTCGTCGTCGTCCTGGTGGTCCGCTTCCGGCACCGCAGGTGGCGGAGCTATAGGCGGGGGCGGATTTTCCCGTCGCGCAGGGAACAGAGCGCTCACCACGTCCTCCACGAGCTGGGGCCGGAGACTTTGCGTCAGCGGGGGGCCCAGGTGCGGAGTTTATCCCGCACCATCTTGTAAGGGCGCCCCCACGGATCTCTGTTGAGAGTCTCCAGCATCTCCTCACGGGCCCGATCCCGGGCCCGCAGGACAGCCTCCCGGAGGGCGTTCTTCGCCGCTCTGTATCCCTCGTACAGCTCCGCCTCAATGGCTGCCGCATTCGGTGGACGAATGCGGAGCCTGCGATGCCTGGTGTACAGGTGCCGCGCGGCGACACACGCCTCGCGCAGAGACGTCAGCTCACGCGACCACCAATACACCTGACGCCGGGCGCTTCCTGGCCGGACGCGGGGCATTGCCACGTCACATATTTCGGACATGGCCTCCTGGAACCACCCTGCCTCATCATTGACGTCGGCAGGCCTGTCCGGTGATGACACCCAGGCCTGCACGATCGAGGCTTCCAGGAGGAGCTCCCGGTCCAGCTGCTTCAGCGCCCAACGCGGACCACTCGGGGCCTGTTGGACTGGCGCGCTCGAGGGCTGGGTGGAGACATCAAACCGGATGTACCGGTGGTCGGAGTAGGTCTCCACCCCCTCCATGACACGCCAGTCAATGGCACGCGGCGACAGAGCGGGGCTAGCGAACGAGATGTCCACCACCGACTCGCCCCGCATCCGCACACAGTGGGGACAGAACCCCGATTTAGGACGACCAGGCCTGTCTCCAGAGCCCAGTCTTCCACCATCCTACCCCGCACATCTGTACGACGAGAACCCCAAGCCAAGTTCTTGGCATTGAAGTCCCCGAGGACAAGTACGGGGAGGGGATAACTTCCGACGACGACTGCTCTCAGCTCTGCAAGAGAGTTGTGGAGCTCGGCGAGAGATCGGTTCGGGGAGAAGTACACCCCCACAACGACGAACTCCCCGAACCGTGCTGCTACGCACCCCTGACCCCTCCTGACACCTTCAAGGGTCGGGGTACCGGCGGCGGCCGAAGAGATGATGGCCACTGAGCCGTTAAGGTCCGCCACCCAGTCCTCCCTAGGCCAGACAAAATACGGCTCAGCGACCACAGCGATGTTAATCGACCACTGCGCCATGCTCTGGAGCAACAGATCCTGAGCGCAGGCGCAGTGGTTGATATTCGCCTGGAGGAAGCTTAATGGGGCCGTTATAGGCATTCCATTTCAGCTTCCTCCACGGGGGGGCCCCTCTGCGGGCGTCGGTGTCGCGGCGGCGGCGGCGGCGGCGGCGACAGTGACAGCGGTGGCGGTGGCAGTTGCGGCTGCGGCGGAGGCCACAGAGACGGTGGCGGCTTTGGCCCCTACCCTACCCGCGGCCTTGGCCTTGGCGGGTGGCACGCAGGCCTTGCTTCCGGCCCGGTGATCGGCTGGCTTGCCGGTCGCCGCACATGCATCACAGTGCGGCGTGGCGCAGCAGGTCGCCGATATGTGTCCGGGCTGACAGCAGCGGAAGCAAAGGCCACTGCGGTCAACCTCCGAGGCGCATCTCACTGATACGTGGTGCCCCACGAGACAGCGATAGCACCTCAGAGGTCTGGGCTCCAGCAGCTTAACCTGCGCTGAGACCCAGCCCACCAGAAGCCTTCGGCCCTCAACTATGGTTTTGGCCGCCGTAACAGGGCAGCGCACCGTGGCGGCATGCATGCCCTGTTGGTCCGGGCGTATGGCGCCTGACCTGACCTGGTCAGTAGTGCACCCCCCGGACCTGGCGACGGCGGCCACCAACTCCTCCTCCGATACCGAGTCGTCCAGACCCATGATGCGCAGGTCTGCGCATCTGACGGGCCTGGACACCCGGGCCTCTTCCGCGTCCAGAGACGCTCTGAGCTTCGCAGCCAGAGCGTCCGCGGTCGCGCCACTGGATTCCCCGGGGACCTCTAGCATACGGGCCCCCGTCTGGGTGACTTTGAGCCGGAGGCCCCCGGTGATCCCGAGCTCCCCGAGATCCACCGCCTCCTTCGCCTTCGCGAGCAGATCGCGGTAGGTAACGCCCTTCTTTTCCGCGTCCGGCTGTAGTGTAATCACTACAGCTGCGGTCTTCGGGGCGCGGAGCCTAGCCGCGATCTTGCGCGCCCTGAACTGGCGCTGCCGCTCCTGCTCTTTGGCCTTTTTGGCTGACTTCTTACCCTTCTTCTTGTTCCCGACCACCTGCCAACCGGCTTCAGCCGCGGGAGGTGTAGGTAGCTGGGGGGCCAGTGACGGCGGCGGCAGCTGGCTTGCCGCTGGCGCTGGCACATTCGCCGCAGGCACTGGGGCTGGTGTAGCCACTACCTGTGCTGCCGCCTTGCCCTTTCTCGCCTTCGTCTTGCCTCCCTTTCCCGTCGCCGGCTTAGCCGGAGCCAGTTCAGCCGGTATCGGATTTGCCAGAGCCGGCTTTTCAGGGGGGGAGGGGCAACTGCAGCCCCGCCCGAGGGCTGGCTGGACGGCCCCGGCCTGGATGCGGTAGCCGTGGCCGCCGCGTACGTTTCCGGCCTCGCCGCCGTCTTGTTTGCCCCTAGGGGGGGGGGCGCAGGACGATGCCCTCCAGCACGGAAAACCGGTGCTGGAAGGCAGCCAGCTCCTGCCGGACCAGGTTCAGAACCTGGTTCTCCACCGGCACGGGCTGGCTTGGGCGCTGCGTCTGGGGCACCGCGTGTGAGGCAGGCTCCCGTAGACTGGCCAGGTCTGCGCGGAGCTGCTCGTTCTCCTTCTGGAGAGTCTCCATGGCAGACGTAAGGCGGGCCACGTCCGCCCGCAGCTTCGCCACCTCGTCCGCATTAGGCCCGGCCCCAACAAAGTTGGCCTCCGCAGCCGCCATGATGGAGGCGGAGGCCCCGGGAATGGCCTTGAACTTTGAGGAGGACTTTTGCTTGTGGGCCACGACCTTGATCGCGGCCTCCACCTCCTTTACGAATCTGGCCTTACGCTCCACCTCGGAGCCGCCAGTCGCACTCGTCTCTTCGCCTGATACCCGAGCCGTATCGCCCGGGTGGCGCCCCTCCTCGGCAAGCTTTGCCGCTCGTTCGGCCATCTGATTATCAGAGAGCCCCCTCCCCTTGCCTCTCAGCCCGCCCCGCCTGTTGGTGGGGATTTTCCGGGCCGAAACCTCCTCTTCACCGGATGACGGCCCCTGGTCGCCATCCAGCCTGGACCGCTTGCGGAAGAACTTACTGGTCTCCGCGGTCCCAGGCCCCACGCGTCGGGAGCTCTCTGAGCCTCCCACGCTGCTCGATGCGGCGTCGGACTCAGTCCCCGCATCGTTTCTCCTCTCCTCTACGTTGCCGTTGCCGGCGGTTTTGGTTTTGTTTTTTGTTGTTGTTGTTTTTGTTTTTAGTGTTTCCATTTCTGTACCCACGAGTATGGGGGAATTACAGGTCCACCTTGGCAGAGACCCCTGTACCAAGGTAAGCAGATTTAGAGGATTTATTACTCGCCAGGGGGTCTGCAGGTACCCTGGCGAGGACCGCACTTGCGGCTGATTTGTTCATAGAACCCCGTCAGCCATCCATCCCCTCGCGGTGCGTCGCCGCTTGGGATTCGGGGTAACTTTTTATAGAGGTTTTCTCCCTCGCGGTCCGGGCGATTAAGCCAAGACCCTCGGTCCTTATCAAAGCCGCGAGACATGATCCACGACACTTCGACTGGGATTACGAGACCGGCGGTGACAGCAAAGGATGAATCCTTCACTGTCTGCCCGGAGGCAGGGTAAGTGCACACCGAGCCCGCCCTCGCACCTCTGCTATGCCCTCTGCTGATCAGAGGGTCACGCAGAGGAACGCACTGTTGGTCCGGGATGGACCCCCCCATGTCAGAATAATTAGCCGCGGCAGCAACATTCCCCAAGGAATAAGAATTTCTTCTCATTTCTCGAGCAAGATTACCGCCGCGCCCAGGGTGCACCGGCCCAGTTGCTGCTCTTCCCTCCAGACGTATCGAGAGGGACCCGCAACTACCAGGCACACGTGGAGGACTTCTGACTTCGCACCCCAACACGCCACCCTGCGGCACGCCTGCAGTAATATCACACCAAGATGAGTGAGTTTCATCAACATGAATACACTGCCGACGGCCACAGAGATAACTTTGAAACCAGTCAATTACTGATGGAGATATGTTAAGGGAATACAACTGACTCAACAGTATATCGAAATCAACAGTATTGAACGCATTGCTGAAATCTAGCAAGGTCATGACTGTGAGTTGTTTATTATCCATACCCCACCGTATGTCATCAGTAACTTTAATTAAGGCAGTAGCCGTACTATGACCGGGACGGAAACCGGATTGTAAAGAATTCAACAAATTGTGCTTATTAGGGAAAAGTGTCAGCTGTTGGCAAATAAGTTTTTCAAGGACTTTAGAAAGGAAAGGTAAAATCGAAATGGGACGGAAATCAGTGAGGTTGACGGGATTAGATTTCTTCGGAAGGGGTATAACATAAGCACTCTTTCAGGCTTGAGGGAATTTAGAGGAAGATGCACATGCGTTAAGCAAATGAGTGATAATGGGAGTGATAACATCAAGGAGAGGAACGATCATATTACGGCTAATGCTGTCGCTACCGACAGCATTTGAGGAGATGGATAATATGATTCTCTTAACATCACATACAGTAAATTGACTAAAAACGAACGGAGAATAATTAGGAGTCGGACTTACAGAAAGAGAACGAAGTGTTTGCAGTTTATGTTCACTATCAAAAGAGTTAGAAGGATTAGAAAAATGTTGATTTAATAGTTCAACATCAACACTGGGAGGTGAAGTATTAAGAGAGTTTCTACCAACTCCAACTGTTTTAAGAAACTTCCACACCCTAGATGAGTCTCCGTTCTCGACTGATGAATGAATATGGCGTCGTTGTGCATCTCTACACAATGTGTTGCAGCGATTCCGGATTTTAGTGTATTTTCTAAGGTTTTCCTCTGTTTTGTTCCTCTGAAGCTTTGACAATGCCGCATTCTTCTTCAAAATTAGCCTTTTCAGATCATCAGAGAGCCATGGAGCAGGTAAGTGCTTGAGTTTAACATAATGCATTGGCGCGTGTACGTCATATAGCTGAGTGAGAAGGGAATTGAAAAATTCCACTTTATCGTCAATGCATGGTGCTCTCTCAATCACTGACCAGTCAATATTATGAGCATCTTCGCAAAGTTGGTCAATATCCATTCCTCCAAAATTACGTCGCAGAACTAATTTAGGTTTGATTTTAGGATGGCGTAGTTTATACGAAAGGAAAAGTAAATCGTGATAAGAGAATGCATCAGCAGGACACTGTCCATGCTTGAAAACTAGGTTTGAAGATGACACGATAATTAAGTCCAGAAGGGAAGGAGTACAGTTAGGAAATTTGTGAGTAGCAGCAAGGGGTAGGATTTGCATATTACACGCTTCAATTATAGACTCAAGTTTTATTGCCCGATTGTCGCCTTTAAGTAAACAGGTGTTAAAGTCACCCATCAAAATAGTATGACTATATGTAGGGACTAGTGATTCTAAAAGAGATTCAAAAGAAGTAAAATAGTTTATAGAAAGAGAGGGACTGTAGAAAACTCCAAGTAGGATTTTATTCTGAGACAGGGAGACCTCAACTAGCAAATGCTCAGCAGAATCACCAGGAGGCGGTTGACATGACGAACTAACAATTTTAAATGGAAAGTAGGATCTTAGATAGATCGCCACGCCCCCACCACCTCTATTACTGCGGTCATTTCTAATTAGATGAAACCCAGGCAAAGAGTAAGAAGTAGAAGGCAAACAGGGTTTTAGCCAAGATTCTGAAACTAAAATGGCATGAATATTTCGGGATTCAAATGACGCAAGCATGTCGGGATAATGAGCCGGAACGCTTTGGGCATTAATATGAATAGCATTGAAATTATTCACACAGTCTGAGAAACAAGAATTTAAGGTGATGTTGAGTGAAGGAGAAGCAGTTGTACTGTGATAACTAACATCACTAAGTGTCTCATCATCCGAAGACAACGACAGAAACAAATCACTATCGTTACAAATGTTTGAGGATAACATAAAAACTAATTAAATATACAAATAAATACTAATATACAATAAAAAATAAAATATAAAAAATATAAATGCAAGATCGAACGGTACCCACACAATTACAACCACCAGCAGCATGAAAGAGAAAGCATATAACACAACAACAACTTAAATAAATAAAACAATAAGTTTAATATTAAAATTCCCAAAACAAAACAAAAAAAACTTGTAGTCTAACACCAATAAATTGTAAAAAATTATAAACGTCGGACTAGGCAGTATGGTTATAGATGCCTTTGCCAAGTTAGTAAAATATAAAAAGTAAAAATGAATCTTAGAATTCTCTGTCTACGTCTAAGAATGCTTCTGTCAGCCTCTGTGGTTACAGTACTCTAGTATTGAAACAGTAATCTATGGTTACAGGTAACAACTGTCAGTCTTAAAGTAAACAATAAAAATAAAAAACACAAAAGAAGAAATTAGGATAAACAATTAATCTAAATACCTGTAATGTGGAATAATTAAAATAATTTGAGAAACAGTCTTCAAACTAGTGCAACCAATTAGAAATGATGTCATTGAAATATATGGCAAAGAATTCTAAATTAATACCTGATAACCAAAAGTTACAAAAAAATACATGTATTGAGCTGCTGGAGTACATGAATAAAAGCTAAATTACAAGAAAAACACGCCACCTTCATTTTTTAGTCGTCTTCCTAGCCCTAGCAGTAGTAACACAGGGCTTAGGAGCAGAAGATGCCGCCGCAGCTGTCGTCACCGCCGTCGTCGCAGTCAAAGATGAGGTAGTAGGAACACCACACGCTGCATCAGGAATGGCGATCACCTCAGCCACGGTGTACACCCGGTGCTTCGTGCCATCGGACCCAAGCACCACGACATATCCATTTTGTGACCAACACTGGGATACGCCAAAGCGCTTCCGAGCAGCAACGAACGCCTCATGACGGCCCTTAGTCAAGAACTCGGATAGAGTAACTCCGCTACCCTTTAATTTGGTTTTAGAAAACCAGACTTTGTCACGGAGATCCTGATCTCGAAACTTCACAAGCAGCGCTCGAGGCTTGTCGCCACGGGGTTGCCCTAAGCGATGGCATCTAGTGATAGAGCTCACAGTAATTTCAGGGATATTCAATCGCTCCGATAATATCTTACTTGTGCAAAGAACTGGGGTTTCATCTCGGGCTTCAGGCACACCATGCACAAGCAACATCTTCCTCCTGGTCCTTACCTCCATTTCATCTTGATTCCTAGAGAGAAGCTGGAGCTGAAGTTGCAAATTTTCTAGTGCTGACAAAACAAATCCCCTAAAGGCGTTAAATTGTGCATTAATGTTGGAAGTAGGGCTTGTTGCAGGGATGGATGTTCTGACCTCCCTCTGGAACTCATCCATACGTGTAGTAAAATTCAGCGTTAGCTCTTCAATTGACTTCTTAAGCAAATCCATTATGAATATTCAATCAAAGGTCATTCAAAGGTCAATGTCAGGTGACAGTGAAGTGGCAATAATAAGTTTTAAGTTGTGCAGTGAAAAACAAATTATTAATAAACAATGCTGGTGGATTTATGTACTTACAGGTACATTTATATACTTGATTATCCTAGATTTACTATATTTTAACATTAAAATCTCAGGAACAATTTTAAATATGTCAATACACTTGGCACCTACCCACCAAAAAAAAAAATAGATGGAGTGACGACCTGGTAAGACATGCAGGAAGTCGATGGATGCAGGTGGCTCAGGACCGTGCTTTGTGGCATTGCTTGGGGGAGGCCTATGTTCAGCAGTGGACTTGTGAAGGGCTGTAATGATGATGATGATGATGAAGAACAATGTCCAATATGTACAGTTTTCTAACTGATAGAAGATTAGCTTTCCGATAAAGATCTTCAGTGGGGTATCTATATGGTTTTAGAAGCATTACTTTTATCAGCAACCTTTGAGCTCGTTCCAGACATAGTAGAGCAGTTTTAGCAGCTGAGCCCCACACTGATATGCATGTATGGATTGTGCGAGTGCAACATATGTTTGAGTAAGTAACTCTTTACTCGCAATATGACGTAAAGTTTTAAAAGTCCAGATCAGCTTTCTCACTCTTTTCATGGTCAATTCTACATGCAGATGCCAAGAAAGACGCTGATCGACAAGAAGCCTTAAGTATTTAACATAAGCAACTTTATCTATTTTTGTACACGAGTAGTCATCATCAGACGGGTCACCACACTTGTGAATTTTTATGTCAAAGTTTGAAGGGGGTTGAGTTGTGATGTTTTTACTGAAACATTAACTTAGCAGCATTTAAAGTCAGGAGGCTTTTGTCTAACCAGGATGCTATCTTTGCCCGGGCATTTTCTGCCGATATTTTTACTTCTCTTCTTTTACTTTGTCACGTGGGTTGACGACCTACGAATACTTTGATACTGCTTGCCAGCGCCGTTCTGCGATAATATATGCCTGGCGTAGACTAGGTAATAACGCGTTACGTTATCTATCGGAAGCTACGCGATGTTTGTGGCATTAATTATGGTCGCTTCTTACGTCACCCTAGGGATCAAGCTGATGGATTATTTTACGGTTTCATATTCATTCCCTTTGTGATTTTAGCATGTTTAATGTACCTTTCTATGTTAAACACAAATCAAATATGTTTAAGATAATACGCGTAAGACATTAAATCAGACAAGATGAAATGAATTTCCGTTGCTTTCTATATTCTGTTCCTCTGAGAATATCAATACGCTCACTCTGGCAACGAAACTGAGCGATCAGTGAGCATACCAGCTTAATTAAAATTAAGATCTCGTTCATCAACTTGAAGTCCGTGTTAGCGGAGTTAGTATGCCCTTGATTTTTTTTTCCTCTAACGTTCCTATTGTGTGTTCCTATAGTGGCCACGATTGGAAGGTGGGTTGATTGCATTTTTTAAATTATTTTGAGTTATTTCAAATTCCGTTTTTTGCCTGTTACGAGGTAATAATACAGGAAAGTGGATTCTCTTACGCCAACACCACACGGCTTATTGAAATAGGATACAAAGATAGACGCGGGTAAATTATTCCACTCCTCACGACCAGAGAGCATATAAACAACTTTATTTACGCATGAATAACTACAAAGCAAACCTTCCCCATTCATCCCCTTTTAATGTCCTAACTGAAAATATGTAATGCAAACAAGAAAATCTTTTGCTGAATATCTTACGTTAACCTCAACAGCCTAAGTATTTAGGCCATGGAAAATATAACTCCAATCAAAAAGCATCAAATTCAGATAGAATATTTTAGCGCAGACAAACATTTTGGTTTTACGACCCAACAGTCAGATAGTAATGGAACAGTTTGCATGGAGCTAGTTTTTGTGTTAGAATTTACATACGTCGATGGCGTCGGAAATGGAAATGTGAATTGAACGCAAACTTTTCGTATTACAAACATTCGTCTTTATTTGGATATTATAAAATGTACTTAAGATGACCGCGCGGCCAAGGAGGGTCGCGTCCGTATACGGCTTAGGGATCTCTCGTCAGATCAGTAAGCCAATCCATAAAGGTGGGGTTTAGTGGGTAAAAGTCTCCACATAACCACGCAGCTGGCTGTGTGGTATGCTATGAGCATTCCTCACATCCCTCTCCCGCTTTCCGGAGGATTGCCCATAATTGCTTCGGGCGCAAAAAAAAAACCGCGCGGCCTAGTGTTGAGACCACGCGGCTGCCTTTATAGCGCGGCAAGTTTTGTGTACAAATTGTGCTTTTGCGTTTTTGAATACATTTAGACATCTCCGATTTGGAACTAACAAATGTTGGATGTGTAGTGATTGCATTTAACTTGCCTACTAGCTTAGATCTATGCTGCTGATGCTGATGCCACGAGCATACGCCCCTAATGTGTATGTCAGCATTCGGATGCTGTCGTCGTTGTTGAAATCTCAAAGGGGTTCTTTCGCTTCAAAGTATTTTTGAATAAATTTTCTAAAAATACAAGTTGTAGGTGAGGTACATAAAGTACCTTTATTTCTATATTTATTAACCTTTCAGCTGCGGAGACTCTAACCGTAATACTCCGTTGACTGCGGAGCTGTTTAATAAAATGGATGGCTGATTGGGCCCAATCAGTTTAAACGCAAATATCTTGATTTTGGTATATCGAATACTATAATATGTATACATTTCTGAATTCTCTATGAAATTTCCTATAAACGAGTACATATATTTAATAAAGTTTTAAAGTAATTTGTATAACTAAATATTGAATAAAATCAAAACTATCATATTTCTCACTGACACAAAGTTTTTTAATAGTTCAATTTTATTTTATTTTAATCTTACATCTATTGTTTACAATATTTTATGTGCAAAATTATAGGCTACAATACAATTTTTTATCATAAAACGCATAAATAATAAGCTTACAAGAACCCACAATCAACTTACACCGATGTAGAATGTAGTTCGGACCAGATGCGGCATTATGCGGCGTAATGCTTTAGTCAATAAAAATAGTTTTTTTTAAGCTATTGCATAGCTTCTATCGCGGGCCTTAAGTGCGGAAAAATCCAGAAATTTCGTAACGAAAAAAACCTCACGCTCTCCGACGGGTACGGAGGTGTGGCTTGAAGGCCGTTCAATGTCTAACGATGGTCTAACGTCGTTTCTTTCCTCAGTCTTCGACACGGTGTTTGTGTATAAAGTGTTTTGAAATTTTGAATATGAATGAACAAAGTGCATTTATTATTAATGAAGAAAGTCACGAAAAAATTGTGAAAGAAAATGTAATATTTTATTTTAATCTTACATCTATTGTTTACAATATTTTATGTGCAAAATTATAGGCTACAATACAATTTTTTTATCATAAAACGCATTACTAATAAGCTTACAAGAACCCACAATCAACTTACACCGATGTAGAATGTAGTTCGGACCAGATGCGGCATTATGCGTCGTAATGCTTTAGTCAATAAAAATAGTTTTTTTTAAGCTATTGCATAGCTTCTATCGCGGGCCTTGAGTGCGGGAAAATCCAGAAATTTCGTAACGAAAAAAACCTCATGCTCTCCGACGGGTACGGAGGTGTGGCTTGAAGGCCGTGCATTGTCTAACGATGGTCTAACGTCGTTTCTTTCCTCAGTCTTCGACACGGTGTTTGTGTATAAAGTATTTTGAAATTTTGAATATGAATGAACAAAGTGCATTTATTATTAATGAAGAAAGTCACGAAAAAATTGTGAAAGAAAATGAGTGAGTACTCTATATACATACCTACATTTTATTATTATCACAAATGCAGTACTAATTTTGAATTGAAAATATAATACTGCTATAAAGATAACCTAAATTTTTGATATTAAAATGAGCGATATTAAAAGTAGCCCTCTTTATATACACACAAACACACACACGCGTATAGTTTAAATTCTCAATTTAGATTCTCAATATGTATATATATACTCGATTAACCGGACTAATTGTTGCCGTTAGGGATTCGGATAATCGAAAATCCGGATGATCGAATGTATGAAGAAAAGCGGGTTTTGTACATTTGTAGTACATATGTACATACATAATGTTATGTGTTTATTAAAAACAACAATTTCAACGAAAATCAATGTTTATTAAGAAATTATTATTTTTTAATAAACATTGATTAAATTCCATGAAGAGATATAAATCTACATAACCATCCGTTACTTGCGACAAACGAGCCGCCGTCACCTAATTTTTTATTTAACTGTAATGCTTTTTCACAAAGCAAAGGGCCAGATATCATTTGCCCAGTTGATCGTTTTTGTAAAAACCAACAATACAAAGCGTCTTCTAATTGCCAATTTACTCGCGGACATAGGTCCTTATGTCCGGGACGGGGGTTTGTTAGCGCCTGATAGTAGATCGTCTTATCTCAAGCGGTGTGAAGCGACGATTAGTGAGGTGCGGAAGGAGGAGGCTAGCTGCATTTGTGCGCGCGGTCGGTCACCCCTAAAGTTGGGCGTTATAACATACAACAGATAATATATTTCATTATATATTTTTAATCTTACAACACATTAGAATAATGAACCATTGACTGTTATAATATTATATTCATTATCGTTAGAAAGCGTCATCTGTTTACGTTTACGGTCCAACCGTCGTGTCGGCCGAGACAATGGGAGTCAATAAAATACTACCTACATTCATTATGCCACAAGGATTGCGTATAGCTTACACTAATTTAAACTCTAAGCTAACTTAATAAGAGTATATTTTACTAACACAAACGCGAAGCCGGGTTGTTCATATATTGAAAGTCTCCTTGTTTTGTCTTAGACCTATGTTAATAGAGCGTGCCATTTGAACTTAAAGACAATTAATTGGACAATAAATAATAAGTGACAAATCTTGTCGTGGAGCGTGGAACTGAGTAGTTGCGCGTCTTGTTAATATAATTGCCGTACGGCCGCCTTGACGTATGTACTGCGCGAACCTGAGTTTTTTGCGACGCGGTCCGGTGATACAGTATTTTTCTCAAATAGTGAGTTCGTTATAACGCGGGTTCAGTTAAATCTGGTTGAATTTGGTTGGATTAACCTAAGTAACTTGAATTAATATCAAAGAAAAAGAAATACTGCATAAATAAAATAAATAAATAATTATAATTGCATAAGTTGATACAAAATGCTATGCAATAGCTTTACCGCGGCAGTCCCCGAGTGCCACACGTCTTTTTTTATTTCATTATAATGATTCAGTCTCGAACCTCTCTTTTTCTTTACATGATTCAGTCATCTTTCAATAGGTCTTGCTAAGTTTTAGAAATCTCATAAAGTATTTCATAAGTAGTCTTAATGCCGATATCAAAATTTTAGTCGTAAGTGCCATATTTATTGAAAAATTAATTACTTTATTTGAACAAACAAACTTTAACAGCACTTGTACAGAAATAAAGATTCATTCATTCCTTTAAAAACCATAAAACCACTCAAAGGTCACTCCCGCTGATGTAGAGTTATAAATAACGTTTTTTGTAAACAATACCCAATGCACCATAATACTATGTGTCGAGTGACAGAGGCGCCGCGAGGTGCTCAGCGGTTATGTTACATTTACAATAACCAACAACATTATTTCTCCAAAAGGTAACATATTTTCTTTAACACAAATAATAGCTACGAAATAATAAAATTTAAAATAAATATATCTCTTCCTGAAAAAAAATATTAATTATGTATATTTTTAAAGAACCCACTTCTTATGCATTATAAAAAAATATGCCACAATTAAAGTCCGATTCTGCACTTTTTTTGTGCATCATGTACTAGTCCATTAAAACATTTTTTTATAAGTGATAGAGCCATGCTGCAGTTATATTAGTAGTATAGTTGTAGCACGGATAGGCCGACTCGACCGGGGAAGGACCACGCTCTCACCGAATACCAGCGTGAAATAATAGCTTAATCCTTCTGTGTTTCGTATGGTGAGTGTAGAGAACCGGAGAGCCTTTTTTACTGGAAACGAGGCGTTCCATCTTAGTCGTCACGGGTGACATGCATCTGCATTTTGATTTGTAATCGAGGATAGATGTAGATATCTATGGGCCGCAGCTACCACCACAGGTGGACTGCGTGCTCTTTTGTCACCCTATCCTATAGGTGTATTCATTTCAAAGATGAGAGCCGTAGTGGCTCAGAAGAGCCGTGGTAGCTCAGATGGTTAGCTCTCGCTGTAAATTTCACAGTACGCTAGCAAGCCGGGTTTGATCCCCGCTAGCAATAATGAAATTGTTAATTGCAATTTTAAGTGCTGATCTACCACGTGCTCGGCGGTGAAGAAAGACATTGTGAGGAAACCTGCACGTCTGTGAAATAAGAAAAAAAATATTTCGAAGACATGTGAGTTTCACCTACACGCATTGGGGCAGCGCGGCGGAAACTTCTTTGCCCTAAAACCCTCTGAGAAATAAGGGGGATGCCTTTGCCCAGCTGTGGGGCGTAAAAAGACTGTAACTTAACTAACTTAAGTATTCATTTCGACGATCAGAGAGCCCTGGTAGGTCAGATTGTTAGCTCTCGCGTTAAATTTCACAGTACGCTAGCACACCGGGTTCAATCCCCCGCCGGCATCAATGAAATCATTAATTGCAATTTTAAGTGCTGATTTACCTCTTGCTCGGCGTTGAAGGAAAACATCATGAGGAAGTCTGACTGTCTGAGAAATAAAAAAAAATTCAAATGTGCTGTTCGCCAACAATCATATGGGCAGCGCGGTGGACACTTCTTTGCCCTAAAACCTTTTCAGAAGTGAGGAAAGGTCCAGCAGTGGGACGGAAATAGGCTGTGTAACTTAACTAACTTAACAATTTCGACGATGATAGTCTGAAATAATTAGTTGAATAAATTATAGCTAGACAACAATAAAAACTAAATGGATGGATGGACATAAGTATAAAATTGAATAAATATATAACATAGGTACTCATTTCTTTAAAAGGTTCCTGGTACTTGTTGGGTTTACTGTATCTACAGTACAATTCATTTACGAATGGTACTGTAGGTAGCAGCAATCTTGCTCTAGGTTGATACATAACGCAACCTTACACGATTTGCAAAGTACATACAGATAAAATATACACTAAAAAAAATAAAAAAAATAAGAAATATGTGTCTGAGGTGACCTTAAAAACCACTCAACATATTAAATTAAAAAAATTCAAATATTAAATAATATTAAAAAATATTAAAATAAAAATATTAAAAAGCATATTATGTAAATACTTTCTAATTTTCTGATTTAATAAATTGTTTAAAAAATTCCGAAGTCTTGTGTCATACATGACATACCCAAATGCCACATTAAATATTTCATAAATCATCGAATAATCGTGGAGTCAACCATGCTCCATTTTTCTGCTCGAGGGCGCTAGATTCTTTACCATTCTAACCATTCAACCGAATTTGAACTTGATGCAGTATGGCAAACTTTAGTTACTTTTTTCGCCACCCGCAAAACAGAGAACTAGTATTCGCTACTGCGGACGTCACAAAAATGAACACTATTGCACCTATTGCGTATTTACATTAAAATTTTGAAAATATTGCACTTTATCCTCATTTTAATGCACTAAAACTGTGAACGATGAACAATTACACATATTTTAACACAAAAATGACAATCAAAACTAAAATTTTACGTACATTTCAAGTCAACTTTCCTCAACCAGCATGTTAGTTCTAAGATAGCAGTTTTGCTTCATACATATTAAAAAGACGTGTGGCACTCGGGGACTGCCGCAGTAAAGTTATTGCATAGCATTTTGTATCAACTTATGCAATTATAATTATTAATATAAGGACTACGTAAATATTCAGTACAGCAAGATTGGAAGAAAATTGACGTCTAAATATTTTTTCGTATTTAGTAAACGAATAACTAGTTGGTAAATTAATCATGATATATATCTTTTTTTTCGCCGGAGACTAAAATGATATTGCTTTTTTTCATAACCGCAGATTCTGTGAATTTATTTCATTATTTTGAATAATATACGAAACTTAAGTGACTAAAATTAAATCTAATCTGAACCAGAATCATAAAAACTGTATTATTCGTGCTAAACGAATCTAATAAATATCTGTTATTTTTGTCTCCTGCGAAAAAAACAGACTATAGGAATCTATCGAATACCTACATAAACAAAATATCACCTATAAATAAAATATTACAAAGCGGAATAACTAATAAGAGTGGCAACGTCGCACTATACAAAGGAATTTCGTAGTTGGCATTGGTTGGCGCGGCCAAAAAGCACGTTGTCTCACCTGGCATCGTGCCACACGTACTAAATTATTAGGCGCTGAGTTATCGCTTTATACTATACCTCTATGGCTCTATAGATACCTAATATAGATTGCTTATTTTATTATGTTTAGTTTTCCCCGGGTGGTCATGCAGCGATCACTCAAGAGTTCACGACGCCGAAGTATGAACTGGAACAGTCATCGCAGTTTATATCCGTACTAGCTGTTGCCAGCGGCTTCAAACGCGTGAACTCGAAAATTATCCCACAGGAACGAAATACCTGAATAAACGGTATCAAATGTGTTACTCCAGACTAGGTATAACCTATCTCTGAGCTAAATATCATCCAGATCCCTCCAGCTGTTCTGGCGTGATTGAGTAACATACATCTATCCATCCAAACTTTCGCATTTATAATATTTAGATAATAATTGTAATTAGTTCTGCCTACCTATAAATTGTTTTCAAAAATACTTACCCGTCTTCTTACTTTTTTTTATATACACACAATAATATCACTAGATGTAAACACATGTTTTTATCAAGACAAGTGACCCGTCAAGACTGTTTCCTTAGTACCGACGTACTTAGGCAGGTAGGTAGGCAGTTTACATTTTAGTGTCCACGACGCAGCGACAGTTTGTCAAATTTTGTTGTATAGTAGGTTATGGGTATTTAGGTAATAACAGTAGGTACCTATCCACCGAACCGTCAACGCCGCGCAAGTGATTCTCGTTCCACCTGTCCGCGCAGTAACTTTTTTTACGACCGCGCGAGACTGTCGCAACAAAAACGATTACTACTGAAAAACTAATATAGGTACCTACCTAACATTCAAATAAAAATATTCTCAAAAAGCTCAAAGAATTCAGAATTTAATTTTGTTAAAAGAAAATTGGACAAATAAAAAATAAAGGTTGAAAATAAAGCATATGGGGATATAAAAATAAATCGTATTTATTTTTTATTTCGAGTTTTACAAGAAAAGTATAATATGTACTGGAGACAATTATTTTATTATTATAATAGTACATGATATTTCCTTTAAAATGACACCAACATGAATAAAATCTTATATCTATATCTACAAATAAATAAAATTGAAGTGTCTGTTTGTAATGTTAAAACAACAGCTTTTTATTAAATGCATATGAAAGTACCAGTAACAAAAACACAATTTTTAAAATTTTTATCTGTCTGTTGGTCTGTCTGTCTGTCTGTTTGTTCCAGCTAATCTCCGAAACAGCTGGATCTATTTTGACGGGACTTTCACTGGCAGATAGCTGATGATATAAGAAATCGAACTACTTTTGTTTTAGAAAAAGAATTAGGGTTCCGCGCAAAAAAATAAAACCCATGAAATCCATATTCCACACGGGCGAGATCGCGGGGAACAACTAGTACTCAATATAGATAAATGTATACTTATTTTTATTTATTTATTATTTTAATAAATAAATAAAAATATGTATTATTAATTTCTAGACACATCTCAACAGATATTTCGTTAATAAATTGCTATCAATACTGAAGCATTCTTTTATATTTAGCATCCATTTAACACAAAAAACTGATAAGAATACTTTTTAAACAACATACAATCAATAAACGATAATCGCGTATAGTGAATTTCGAGGTAAATTATTATATGTAAACGTTTTTGAATCGTCGTAATGATACATATTTCCAAAAGAAAATATCTTCAAAATTAATTTGATGTAAAATAACATTAGAAATAACGTATAAAAACGGAGAAATTATCAAATTTTTGATCGAGTTCCTAACCAGTACACAAACAAAAATGGCGAATAGTCATTTTCACATTTTTTTAGAAATAACGTATAAAAACAGAAAAATTATCAAATTTTTGATCGAGTTCCTAACCAGTACACAAACAAAAATGGCGAAATGTCATTTTCACATTTTTTTTCTATATAGTTATTTGTTACAGAGTACACAGATAAAATTCACTCTCATAGATGACAAATTTCAAACACCACAATCTCTAATTTTTTACTCTGCTATCTTCAGCGCTGTACACGAACGGAACGATGTCGTTGATAGCCGTGGTTGCTCACATGGTTAGCGCTCGTTATAAGTATCACAGTACGGGAGAAACCCGGGTTCGATCCCCACTGGCACCAATGAAATTGTTGCGTGCTGATTTAGCTATCAGTTGGAAAGTCTGTTTTTCTGGGCCATTTTGTTTTGTTACACTGACATCTCGCAAGTCGCCTAGGGACCTAGGAGGTTGTCGGTTGCTTATTTTATATTTTTCTTTAAAATTTTCGTCGGTAAAATAATATATTTATAAAAGTAAAAAAAAGTAAAGTTACAGCCTATATACGTCCCACTGTTGGGCACAGGCCTCCTCTAATTTCTGAGAGGGTTTTAAGGCAAGGAAATGTCCGCCACGCTGCCTCAATGCGTGTTGACGAACTTCACATGTCTTCGAAATATATATTTTTTAATTTCTCAGACATGCAGACCAGAGTTCGATCCCCCGCCGGCACCAATGAAATTGTTAATTGCAATTGTGCTGATTTACCACGTGCTCGGCGGTGAAGGAAAACATATTGACGAAACCTGCACGTCTGAGAATATAATTATAATCGAATGTAAATCAAATTGACATAGGTAAGTACAGATAAAATTAGCAGCACATTAATAAAATTTTGAGATCGTTTTTTTTTTCAAAATTTTATTTATATTCCGCTATTTTTGTCTGTGCTTATATCAATTTGATTTACATTCGATCTCTAAATTGTAGTTTTCGAGGGTAACGGGGATCTATCAGCTCCGGCAAAACACATTTCTGATAAAAGCTATCTAATTTTAAAATTTTGTCTGCCGTTCAAAACGCATCATCTCTTTCAATAATATCAATTTCTATGCCAAACAGAGTAGTATCGAAATCCAAAGTTCAAGCAGGGGTCAATGTAGCGTAGTAATTTAGAGCGCAGGTATAGCTATAGTCATACGAACGTCACAGGCCGCAGCTGACTGAGTCGAATAAAACTAGAATAAGCGCGCGTCACCGCGCATGCATGTGTGTGTAAGTGTCGTCCTCCCGCACCGCACCGGGGAAACATTATTCAGTGAGATGCACGATAATTCATATAAACACGACGAAAAGGCCTTTGGAAGAAAGGGTTTTATGAAAAAAACCACTGTATAAATCAATTCTAAATAAAATTTATTGAATTTTTCGATAATTGAGCTGTGTCGGTACCGACTTTGTCTTGGAAATTTTACACTGCTTTTATTACTAATTTACGCCCAAAGTTGTGTTAAAATTGGCAATAAAAACGAATCTTTGATAGCTCGTAACTTTTTAATGACTTTTTATTTTACTATTCTGTTTCCGTACAGACAAAATTAATAATGAGACAAAACGATATCATGTTTAACTGTGACTTGTATGTACTGATGATGTACACTGTCAAACAGCGGAGTAAAACCCCTCCGAAATTTCTATGGAAATCATGTCGACTAGTATCACCTTAAGCAGGAGAATGAATTAAAAACTATGTATATTACGGGAATTCTGGATAATTTGTAATATGGAAGGGAGTCCTGATTGGTTTCCCTCCGTCTGACAATATACGAATATTTTTATATCGATATATGGTAAATTTTCAACGAAATGAGTTAAACACTATCTTTGAAATTGTTTAATGGACCAATATTCGCAGTCATAATGTATTAAAATTGCTAACAAGTGGTGGACGCTACAATAATGCGAAATGAAAGGACGTAGAATCAATATTGTGATATATATATAATGTGATTTGAACCGAATCCGAACTTCGGCCGAACTTCGGTTCATTTTCGCACGCTTTCTCGAGAGCGACGCGTCGTGACTTGTTTACGCATTTACTTCCAATACCCCGCCCGCACACCGCAGGAAACATATACCTACGAAAAAAAACGTAACAAACTTCTGCCAGATAAGGCAGATCATTGGTGTTTTTGCACCATAACCTGACTCTGGTAAATTTTAAATATGACTAGATAGACAAGAAAGTTGGTTTAATATGATTGTTTAAAACAAATACCCTTTAATTGTAATAAAAAATACTTGAGGTTAATGAATGTTGAATCAAAAACATTATTTAAAAAACGATTTTACACGTACTTAATAAGATAAAACACAAAATGAGATTACAAATAAGAAGGTTACTTACCCAGGCATTGTTTTAACAATATTCACCATACAATAAATATAAATTAATACCAAATAATTACAAACAACTTCGTTGTTAGCGCGCGTCAATCACACTAATGGCTGACTCAAGGAACGGACGACATTTAAGAATGATTTAAATAAAATATACTACTAAAGTGTATAAGCTGTGGGGTTTTTATGCTAGCCTTTTTTATCCTGTACACATTTACATATGGTAGAATGAGTTAGAAATAGCTCATAATGCTTTGTTTCTTCATTAAAAGAGCGCGTAAAAAATGTCTAACACTTGGACACCCGCAGTCAACGGAGATATTTTCGTGTCCAAGTCTTGGACATCCGCAGTTGAGAGGTTAATGTATATAAATAGTATGATTTAATGGAAAATTGAGCTTTTTTATTAAATCAACCAAAAACATCTAAAGATTAAAACACTTTCACGTTACTTTATGACCAAAAATTGCAAAAGAATTATCGCCCCTCCTCGTCATGGAAGTTTGCAACTTAAGCAGCTCTACAGTTTTATAAATAAGTGTAATTATTAACACCTTATTAAGTCTATTTTATGAATGCATTCAGTCAGCAAATTCAGTTACCGTACTAATATTTTCATTGTTTATCACAGCACCGACAAAAAACAAAATTGCATTGCAAATAATATTTTCGGAGATATGATTTGAAGGGAAATTCAGATTTTTTCTATAAAATCAACCGTAAAGACTGAAAACACTTACTTTCGCAATAAAGTATATTATATAAGTAACATTTTGCTGAAGCTAAACGCACATTCATATTAGTATAAACCTTAATTTTGTTATAATTTACTCTAAAAAATAATAACCTCCTAAAAATGTAATGCATTTTTGTATAAAAAATTATTAAATAAAGTAAAATAAAATTAAACTTTTTTTAAATTGTTAGATTATTTTCTGCAATTAATTATAAAATGTCATCTAGAAAAACAGCCGGAGGCCGTAAATTATTTGTTCTATTCCTCTCATAGCTCAAGTATTTATTGTCCTGTAATCCAAGAGAAAATCCGCGCGTCAATTTAACTAAATTCACCATTGAAGTAATATGTACTTACGTACTAGAACAGCTATTTCAAACAAAAAATGTGCGCTACGCTGTGTTCGCGCGGTTGATTTTTTTATCATAGAATAAACGTAGGTAGAATGATCAGTAGGTAATAGTAGATTGTATTGTTAAATAGGTAAATTATATCGAGAACAATTTTTACTAAATTCATTTTCTATGTTATATTTGCTTATTTAATAAAATATTACATAATGTTATATCACAATTACTTATATATATATATATATATATATATAATATTTTAAAAGGTATCTATGTCAAATATAAAAAATACTGAACGTATGTTTAACAAAACTTATTAATATAACATTTAAATTACAAATATATTTATTTAAATTAGAATAAGAATCGTTGGTAAATGCTGGGCACGCGAGAGTTAAAAATGGACGAATTTATTCCACTTTGACTTTGATGTGGAAACCTAAAAATAAAATAAAAGAATAAAATAATGAGCAGATTTAAATATAAAAAATTTAGCCTAATTACCATAACTTATATATTATGTTTCTACACAAAAATGTGTATAGTAGTATATTCGTCTAGAGGTAAAGCGTATATACTAGAACAGATCCAGGGACTAAGTATTTAACGAGACTAGGTTGCACCTATTCCAACTTTTAAAATACTCGATCCATCTAGTCTCACTGTGCCTACGATAGTACTCGTATTTTGCTGCCGTAGACTGTAGTTACTAGGCGCTCAACTCGGGTCGTCTTTGCCTAAATCATTAGTTTGTCAGTCATTTGAATTTGAACCAAATTTCAATGCACATGAAAGTAACGAGACACGCGCTCGTGTTGTGTAATAATATATTCTGTCCTTTTTTTAACTACACTTTTCCGCAGTTTTTCTATCTTTGTCTGTCAATACTCGAGACTCGAGACTAATCGAGACTCGGGACTTCAACCAAATATTAGTACAAGAGTACAAAGCAGACGAGTGTCTGTTGTCAAATACGGTACGGACTCATGCGAATGTAAGAGACAAATGAAAATAATCTACTTTAAATTCTCCCTTACGTCATTATGAGCTGCATCAATCTATTACAGAATTATAGCAATAGTAAAAATAACCGTAGCAGCTTAAAATCAAGACATAAAAAATCAATAGGTAAAACAAATTTTACAAAATATGAAATAATTCTGTAAAAGCGCCATTCACACGTACTTTGAAGTACTACATCGAGTAAAGAAAGAAGTATGGCGGACGGGAGCATTTGAAGTAAATTATCTTAATTTATTTCTCGTATAATCTTAATTCTCGTAACTTAGTTACGAGAATAATTATAATAATTTGGTAAAGTATGAAGGGAAGATTACAATTAATTAATGCACACGTTTCAGCGGTACGCACGTAAAATATGGTACTTGAAACTATAGCGTATCCTATTCCAACAATACTAAACTTTATGCGTACTTGATACTTTATGGACTAGGTGGAACAGGTATTTGGATCAAGTATTTATAGGGAATTGGACTAGGTGCACATAGTACGAAATTTACCTAGTACGACTCACCTCTATATTCGTCCTATACTTAAGTACCCACCAGTTTCTGTATATATTACTCTACTCTATGGTACCCACAGAAATGTCGCATCTGAACAAATTAATTTCAAAATCCATATTCCATGACAAGAGATGGCGTCTTAGGAATAATTTGTTTTATTATTAATATATAATACTTTTTTTATTGATTAAGTATCTTATTAACCGATGAAAAGTAATTCCTTGGTTTTTACTGACATTTCTTGAATTATTTGTGCCATATCTAAGTATACACGACGGCATATTTTTATTAAGAGATTTTTTTAAATCAACACAACAGGTGACAACCACGCTATTGTATCTTCTATAAGAAATTTCACTGTTGGTTAAACTACCGCCATCTAGTCATTGCTTTATGAAACACATCATACTTTTATAATTTATAGCTGCTCTGGAATCTTGCATTTTTAGCTACTTTACGTAAATCAATCAATATGGTGTGGGCGCCACAAAAATTAAGTATTATTGTTTAGGCCTAATTTAACGTTTGGCGGCCTGCTTCGGCGCTCGGGTCGAGCGGGAGGCGAGCCTGACGGCTGAGGCGCGGGGGGTGCGGGCTGGTGCGGCGTCCGGCCGCGCCGGCGTCGGCGGTTTTGCGAACACTTGCCGCAGAGCGTGGAACTGAGTAGTTGCGCGTCGTGTTAATAGTTTAGTCGCCCGCTGCCTCTGACGCCTATACTTCGCGAACCTGAGTTGTTTGCAACGCGGCCCGGTGATATTGCATTTTTCACAAAGGTCGAGTTTGTTGTAACGCGAGTTCGGTTAAATCTTGTTGGATTTTATTGGATTAACCTAATGACAATTGACTTGACTCCAATTAACAAGTGAGAAACGAGTGTAATTTCCTAGATTCTTAAATTTTTGTGACGGACTGCCACTTCGATATAAAGAATAAAGGTGAAGCCTTGGGATCGGCGGTTCTGCAACCAGCGGGAAGTCAGGTTACATAATTTAACACAATCACAACAACACAGTCAAGCACGCACACACTTACACCTGAATCTTCCTAGGGTTGACCCTACTTCGAAGAAATAGGTAAGTTTTGTTTGGTTCCCTTTTTACCGCTAACGTGTAATATTCCACAAGCCATTTAGGCCGACCTCCTGTTACTCGTCGAGTGGAACCCCTGATGGGCCCGGGTCCCACGACCTTGCCCGGGTAACTAGAGGCCGTAACATTTGGTAGCAGTGCGTGGTTTTCCTGATGGGTTTTGAAACCACTCCCAGCTCAATACGTAACGTTTTGGTAGGAGTAGCGTAGTCTCCCAGCGCAATACGTAAGTTGGTAGCAAGATAGCGGTTGTAACCACGTGGCTGCTGGTTGTGTTTGTTGCAATACGTAATAATAATTTGTTTTATTCGCTTGTTATTTGTTAGCATAGGATCGGTGTATAGAACCGTGTAGTAACCGTATTTTTTGAGTTTTTTTTTATTTACTTTATCTGGTTGCTTACTTTGTTAAGTGTTAGAATTGAGCCACGCCCGTAAGCCGTGGTGGTAAGGAATACTGTACTCTCGTTATAATAATCGTGAGGGCGAACCGTAATTGTACTAATTAAATTAATTGCGTAGTATAATTTACTGATTGGATAAATAGTATTTTGTATTGTATTATTTTTATTGTGGTAATTAAACTAATTGTGTAAAGTAATTTGTATTAAATTTAATTCGGTGATAATGGTACCTTGTAATGATGCCTTCACACCGGTCACCGACGCTTCGCTTGCAAGCGGAACTGCGCTGGGCTGCGAATGCTCACAGCTTGATAGGGAGACCAGATAGGATCCATAGCTTGGAGAAGCGGCTCGAGCAAGTCATGACCCGAAGGGCCGTAGTGGAGGAGGCATGCTCCGAGATTATGGCTTCGGGAGCGGAACAGGGAGTCCTAGACTCCTGTCTTTCCGACTATGAGCAATTTTTTGCTCTCACGGATGACCTGATTGAAGCAGGGGCCAAGCAGGCTAGTGACGCGCGTGAAGCTCGGCTGGGTGTCCTGCTCGAGTCCCCTCGGAAGCAGCCCACTCACCCGGAGCTGTTGGGACGACTTCCCACTCTGGACCTGCCAAGGTTCTCCGGGGTCCTCTCCGAGTGGTTAACCTTTGTGGGACTTTTTGACAGCCTGGTGGATGCCCGGAGGGATTTAACACCAAGCCAGAAGATGGCGTATCTCCTGGCCTCATTAGAGGGGGAGGCCTTGGGCGTCGTCGGCCATTTGAAGGTGTCGGACGACGCCTACCTGAACGCTCGGGACCTCCTGGCCGGAAGGTATGCCAACGTACGGCGAATTGCGGACGAGCACGTCAAACTCCTGTTGAACCTCCCGCTGCTAAAGGACCGGGCCCGATTACGACCGGACATCGTAAATCTGGTCTTGGTGGCCTGCAACTCGTTGAGACGGCTGGATTTGCCGGTGGACGAATGGTCCTTTTTGTTGCTCCATATTGTGCTGTCCCGCCTACCTCTCGATCTTCGACTCCATTTTGAGGAGAGGTACGGCGGAGACGGCGCCTCCTATATTCCTCCCTTCAGTGATCTGCTGCGGTTCTTGGAGGAGCAGTGCCGGCAGATCGAAAACGCAGCGGGCACCGCCGAAGATCTACGGACTGCTAACCGAACCGTGACCAGGGAAAGGCGAAACCCCCCGGCCAAGTCGTTGTCAACCCCCCTCAGACCGAGTGGTGCTCTTGCGGGAGGGCGCCCCCTCCTATCATCTTATAGTGGCCTAGTGGCCAGGAAGGCGCCCCCCTGCTCCTATTGTAGAACAGCAGAACACCGGGTGACGTCGTGCCCTAAGTTATTAGGCAAGCCTGCCTCAGCGAGACGAACCATCGCCAGGGAGCGCCGCTGGTGCTATTCATGTTTAGAAAGGCACCTCCAACGAGACTGCCCGCACCAGCGGCCCTGTCCGCACTGCCAGGGCAAGCACCACGCCGTTTTGTGCCTGGGCGCGAACGGCTCTTTCTCTCGGGGCTCTGCCGGGCCCTCATCCCCCACGGGCGGGGGCGCCCAGCCACCCCCTCTGACAGGTGACGCTCGTCGCTCTCCTACCGACGACCCTGCCCCTGGGTATGGAGGGGGTTCCTTTTACGACCAGTCGGGGGGTCGTTCCCCCAGGGGCGGGGGGGTTCGTCACCCCCCCTCGGAGGGTCGAGAGGGACTTCACGGCCACTCAGCGGTCAGCGAGATCCTTCTCACCCCCATTAGCAGAGAGGCCGCGACTGGAGTACCACCCCCCCCTTTTGGTCGGTCCCGCTACTACGGGCTCCATGAGAACTCGAAGCTGTCCAGGGCCTCCAGGCCAAGGTTCCCAGAAGCCCCCCAGGTCGGCCCGTTCTGCGATTTTCATCCACGGGTCAGTGAGATGCCGCCGGAATTCCGCTTTCCGGACCCCCGGCTTGAGTGCCGGTCCGACGAAGGCAGCTCCAGCTAGGAAACTGCCGCCCTAGCTCCCACCACGGCCGCCTTCACTGATCCTTTAAGCCGTCCGCAGTCCACCTGTCAAACTGTTCTATTGCCGACGGCCGCCGTGAAGGTGTACAACCCGAGTGGCGACTGCTTAACTGTTCGCGCTCTATTGGATTCAGGTTCACAACGCTGTGTGGCCTCCACTCGGTTGGTGGGAAGACTAGGGCTCCCCCTGGAGCTCTAAATCATGTCCAATGGTAGGTATTGGAGGTGCAGAGCCTCCTGCTCCTAGGGGACAAGCAAGGCTGGTGTTTGGTCCTGCAAGCGAACACCTCCACATCTTAGTTAAGGTAAATGTCCTCGATGATATTGTAGGCTTTCTCCCTAATGCCCGTATAAATGATAGCGCGGTTTGTTGTACGTCTGGCTTGAGACCGGCAGACCCTCAATGGTCCCAACCTGGGCCTATAGATTTGTTGCTGGGGGCCGACGTGCTGGGGTTCATCCTGTTAGGCGAGATACGAGCCCTACAGCCCGATGGCTTGTCAGCCGTGTCCACTGTATTTGGGCACAGTTTCTTTGGACCGGTTCTGTGGTCTCCACCGCATCAGGCAGCCGACCCGCTCCCTGTGGCGGGCGTGTCTCTTTCGGACGTCGTCCAGCGGTTCTGGGAAATGGAGGAGCCGCCACACGCGCCTCGAGTCAACCCTCTAGACCGTGAGTGCGAGTTGTTCTACCAGAACAATACCGGCCGCCGTGTCGACGGTCGCTTTGTCACCCGCTTACCCTTTCTTGACTCACGGCCTCCTTTGGGCCAATCTCGGACCATGGCCGAAAAGAGGTTGCTTTCTATGGAGCGCCGTATGCGTCGCGACACAGCCTTTCGCGACAAGTATGTCGAGTTCATGCGCGAATATCAAGAGCTGGGTCACATGTCACCTTCTCATTTCGACTGGCGATCACATGAACACTACTTCCTCCCCCACCACGCGGTTTTGAAGTCCCCTGGGAGTAAGATTCGGGTGGTTTTCGACGGCTCCGCCCCCCTCGTCCAATGGGGTGTCCCTGAACCAGTGTCTCCACTCTGGTCCTAAATTGATCAAGGACATATCCGACATTTTGACCCACTTCCGTCGGCATCAAGTTGTTTTTGTAGCCGACATTCGGATGATGTTTCGACAATCAGTGGTCCACCGTGATGACCGTCGATATCAGCTGATCCTGTGGCGCGAGAAGCCCAGCGATCCGATACAAGTGTTCGAGTTGAACACCACCACCTATGGACTCCGATCCAGCCCGTATGTCGCCATGCGAACCCTCCTCGAACTCGCTGAGAGAGAGCGCCTAAGATACGCTCGGGGGGCTTCTATTTTGGAGACCTCGGTCTACATGGACGATATTTGTACGGGTGCCTCCACCGTCGAGGAGGCTCTCGTATTGCGAGACGAATTGATTGCCATCCTGAAGTCGGGAGGTTATGAGCTGCGCAAATGGTTGTCGAACTCCCCTCATATTTTGAAGGACCTCCCAGGAGAGGATCAACAAGACCCTCATCTATTCGAGCACCCTGACAATCCTAATTTGTTGACTGTGCTTGGCATTCAATATCAGCCTGTTCAGGATACCTTCACGTATCGAGTCAAGCTCGATCCCCCCCCTAAATCATGGACCAAGCGCTCTGTGTTGTCAACTGTAGCTCGCACCTTCGATCCTAATGGTTGGATTACTCCGGTCATCTTTTTGGCTAAGTGTTTCCTTCAAAAACTCTGGATATCCGGGTTGGGCTGGGACGATCCTATAAGCGGTGCTCTCTTGCGAGAGTGGCTCTCAATTGTGTCCTCCCTTCCAGACATCGACCGGGTCTCCATGTCAAGGTGCTTCCTCCCTCCAGGGAAATGCAGGGTTACCCTGCACGGATTTTGCGACGCCTCTGAGAAGGGTTATGCTGCTGTTGTATATTTGCGGACGGTGAGCTCTTCTGGCCATACTTCCGTCCATCTCGTACTTGCTAAAAGCAAAGTGGCTCCCATTAGGTCCCGCTTAACTATTCCTAAGTTGGAACTGTCTGGAGCTGCTCTTCTCACGCGACTGCTCAACCACGTTCACTCCTCCTTGAAGTCGGTAATCGACATTACGGACGTCTACGCTTGGTCGGACAGTGAGATAGTACTTTGTTGGCTCCGAGCGGCACCTCACAATCTTGAGGTCTTCGTGTCGAATCGCGTGTCCCAAATCCAGAATTCTGCCACTTGTCTAACGTGGAGACATGTCCCAGGGGAGTTGAATCCAGCAGACTGTGCTTCTCGTGGCTGTGAAGCCTCCTACTTGGTTGATCACCCGCTGTGGTGGGGGCCCGGCTGGTTAACTGAGTCTCAGGCGTTCTGGCCCCAGAACAAATACTCTGAACCAATTGAATTGCCTGGCCTACGAGCCCGAGTAAGAGTGGTCAAGGATAAGCCCACTCGTGATCTCTCCTTACTAGAACGGTACAGCTCTCTCGACAAGCTCTTGGGAGTAACTGCTTGGTTGCGTCGATTTGTCCGCAACTCGAGAGACCCATCTAACCGAATATCTGATTCCGCCTTGTCCCCTAGCGAGCGGCGCGAAGCCTTGATGCATTGGACCCGTATGATCCAAGCGGAACATTTCGAGCTCGTGATTGATACCTTGAAGCGGGGCTTAGTTGTCAAGGGTGCGCTGGCCCGCCTGAACCTCTTCCTGGATGACTCGGGGATGCTTCGCGTGGGCGGACGTTTGAAAAATTCTCAACTGCCGTACGAGGCTCGACACCCTCTACTGCTCCCCAAGGACGGCGCCTTTGTTCGGTTGCTGGTAACTCACTACCATGTTCAGAATGCCCACGCTGGGTGCAACGCTCTTTCGGCCATTTTGCAGCGGGAGTTTTGGATTTTGGCGGGTCGACGCACCATTCGGAGCGTCATCTTTAAGTGCATATCTTGTTATAAGTTGAAGGCCCCCATATCACAGCCGATGATGGGCGACTTACCACCCGACCGCGTCAGGGCCATCCGACCATTCGCGGGAGTCGGAACTGACTTCGCTGGCCCCTTCCTCGTCAAGTCCTCTAACCTTCGTAACGCGCGTGCTCATAAGGCCTATCTGTGCGTTTTCGTGTGCCTCTCCACTAAGGCTGTTCACTTAGAACTTGTAAGTGCCCTTAGCACGGAGGCTTTTTGTCCACAC
Source organism: Parnassius apollo (assembly GCA_907164705.1). Classification (NCBI taxonomy): domain Eukaryota; kingdom Metazoa; phylum Arthropoda; class Insecta; order Lepidoptera; family Papilionidae; genus Parnassius; species Parnassius apollo. Next base: position 20,301 of record CAJQZP010000086.1, on the reverse strand, counting down.
TGGGTCGCTTCGTATCGCGTCGCGGTTTACCGGACCTGATCCGGTCGGATTGCGGAACGAATTATAAGGGTACTGATAGGTATTTGAAGGAGGTCGTTGAATTTCTGTCTAGCAACAGGACCTATTTAACTACTGCGATGTCCAAGAAGGGCATCCAGTGGAAATTCGACCCTCCGGCTTGCCCACACTGGGGCGGTATTTTTGAGGCGGTGGTGAAGGTTGCAAAGACGCATCTCCGTCGCGTTATTGGCGAAACTATTTTGACATTTGAAGAGCTTGCCACTGTATTCTGTAAAATTGAAGCAGTCCTCAACTCTCGGCCCCTCTGTCCTCTCTCGTCCGATCCGAATGATTTAGAGGTTCTAACCCCTGGCCACTTCCTGATAGGCCAGCCGCTTAACGCCCTGCCCGAGTACCCCTTCCGGGAAATAATCTCTTCGCGGTTGAGCAGATTTGACATGCTGCAACAAATAACTCAGAGTTTTTGGCACCGATGGTCTCTGGAGTACCTACATCTTTTGCAGCAGCGCGTTAAGTGGTCTGACAAGACGGACCCCCCCTCGGGTTGGAGACCTCGTGTTAGTTAAAGAACCTAACGCCTCGCCCTTGTATTGGCGCCGTGGGCGCATTGTCAAGTTGTCGTATGGACCGGATGGGATCCCTAGGGTGGCCGAGGTTTTGGTTGGAGATTCGGTTTTGCAACGTGCCGTCTCTACCCTATCCCGCTTGCCAATTTACTCGCGGACCTAGATCCTCATGTCCGGGACGGGGGGCTTGTTTAGGCCTAATTTAACGTTTGGCGGCCTGCTTCGGCGCTCGGGTCGAGCGGGAGGCGAGCCTGACGGCTGAGGCGCGGGGGGTGCGGGCTGGTGCGGCGTCCGGCCGCGCCGGCGTCGGCGGTTTTGCGAACACTTGCCGCAGAGCGTGGAACTGAGTAGTTGCGCGTCGTGTTAATAGCTTAGTCGCCCGCTGCCTCTGACGCCTATACTTCGCGAACCTGAGTTGTTTGCAACGCGGCCCGGTGATATTGCATTTTTCACAAAGGTCGAGTTTGTTGTAACGCGAGTTCGGTTAAATCTTGTTGGATTTTATTGGGTTAACCTAATGACAATTGACTTGACTCCAATTAACAAGTGAGAAACGAGTGTAATTTCCTAGATTCTTAAATTTTTGTGACGGACTGCCACTTCGATATAAAGAATAAAGGTGAAGCCTTGGGATCGGCGGTTCTGCAACCAGCGGGAAGTCAGGTTACATAATTTAACACAATCACAACACACACAGTCAACCACGCACACACTTACACCTGAATCTTCCTAGGGTTGACCCTACTTCGAAGAAATAGGTAAGTTTTGTTTGGTTCCCTTTTTACCGCTAACGTGTAATATTCCACAAGCCATTTAGGCCGACCTCCTGTTACTCGTCGAGTGGAACCCCTGATGGGCCCGGGTCCCACGACCTTGCCCGGGTAACTAGAGGCCGTAACAATTATTGATAATAATTCTAATGATAGGTATAAAGGAAATACTAAAAAGGAAATCATATTCTATTAAGCAAGTTATTGTTATATGTTATTGTATTTATTAACTACATTAAAAATATCATCATCATCATCATCATTACAGCCATTCACAAGTCTCCTGCTGAACATAGGCACGGCCCTGAGCCGCCTACATACATCGACTTCCTGCATGTCTTACCAGGTCGTCACTCCATCTAGTGGGGGGTCGCCCTACACTTTGCCTACAGGTACAAGGCTGCCACTCGAGAAACTTTTTCCCCCATCGGTGGTCGGTACTTCAAGATATATGGCCGGTACATTGCCACTTCAGCTTACTAATCCGCTGTTCTATGTCGTTAACTCTGGTTCTACTCCGGATATCCTCATTTCTAAGTTTATCACGCAGAGAAACCCCGAGCATAGCCCTCTTCGTGGCTCGCTGAGCAACTTTGAGCGTCCTCATACGGTCAGCACCGAAGGACCACGTCTCATTTCCGTAGGTCATCACTGACAAACGCACTGGTCGTACAGTCTCGTTTTCATGTTTTGAGGTATACCTGATGAGAAGAAATGTCGTAATATCCCGAACGCTGCCCAGCCGAGTTGAATCCGTTGAGTGACCTCTCAGCTGAAGTTGGACTTTGCTAGTGAGACTATTTGTCCCAGGTAAACATATTCGTCAACAACTTTGGGCTTAGTCTCCCAAACAACTACCGTCATAGGTGTGATATGTACTCGTACGTTACACATGATCTTTGTTTTGTCCATGTTCATTTTAAGACCTATCCGTTGAGAGACATTATTGAGGTTATTGAGCATAGTGCTTAGGTCCTCGAGCGATTCTGCCATAAGGACTATATCATCGACAAATTGAAGGTGAGTGATGTACCGCCAGTAATGTTAATACTGTATCCTTTCCAGCCCAGTAGTTTAAAAACGTCTTTCAATGCAGCGGTGAAGAAAAGACATATGGGTGTTATTAAATTAATTAATTTTGTCTTCAAAAATAATAAATAATAAAAATCCCTTCATAGTTCTAAATTCAAGATAGTTTATATTTGCTACATACGTGAGGTTTATATTATAAGGAGTAATAGTAAATATAATAATAAAAAAATAGAAGTTTAAAATTTGTTTAATTAGGCAACACTTATTTAAGAAATATGTCCGCCGGATTTTGCATGTGCTTACCTATTTCTTGTTATTTCGTATTTTTGAGTGTTTTATCGTAATTGCTTTTGTATTGGTAAATTTTGTAATTGGTGCAGTGACAAATATAATAAAAGACTTATAAAATAATATGTTAATTTCAAATAAACAAATATTTTTGATGGTTTGTAGTAAGTTACTTTCTACATTATGTGCAGACAACATGGAATTTTATAACATTTCACGTTTTGGTGTTATTTTATTTTCAAAATATCATCTTGTTTAAAATTGTGAAATAAATATGTTAACAAACTGAAAATCTTTCTTTTTGCCTAAGTCCTACAATTTATCGAGAGTATTTATGCAGATTTCTAAGTAACAGTGTTTTTATTGTTATTTAGAAATCGAAAAAAAAAAACTTAAAAATAACAATATGAAAGGAGTAGTATAGAGGTATATAATAACTATACTATAATTATGTATAGTTGAAGTAGTAGTAAATAAACTAGCTTCCAAGCGGCGCTGTTGTCGCGGCCAATTCTTACGTTAGAGATTCTTATCTATTTCCGTATATTATACACTCTTATTTATGGTGACAACTCTACAAGCACCTAGCGAGTGACTGATTAAAGTGTGGTGTAAGCACTGCTGTTGAATGGAACGGAGTGGCTGAATGCAGTGTCGCCTCTAATACGTAGTACATAATAGCTCAATGAAATTCACGAAAATATAAACACGACCTTACAAACACAGCCACAATGCCAAATGCATGACAAATTTAAACTTGAAGCACAGAATAAATAATAGTACTACGTACTTAAAGTTTCCAAGTTAGGTCTCCTTCGGCACAGGCAATGATCAATGACCATACGGCCTATTCAACTGTGTTAGATAATATTCAAACGTTTTTTATTATTTATTTATTTATTTAATCTTTATTGTACACCAAAATACAAAACATCAAGTACAGTTAAATCCAAATTAGAATATGTACAATAGGCGGCCTTATCACTCTTCAAGTGATTTCTTCTAGACAACCTTTGCGTGAGAATTGATGCAAAAGTTAATATAGAGGGGGGCGTACAAAATAATAATAATAAATATATAAAAATACGTACTATAATAAATATATAAAAATACGTACTAAATAATAAATATATAAAATACGTAAAGATAATTGAAAATTATGTATATAGTATCATATAATAGATTAAATGAAAAGAGTACGAGAAATCAAAAGTAATTTATCTAATGGCGTTCTAAGTAATACGATTTAATAAGAGTTTTGAAAGAGTGAAGAGATTTAGCACGATGAATATGGAGAGGTAAAGAGTTCCACAATCGCGCAGCAGTTACGGTAAAATATTTATTAAAAAAGGAAGAAGAGTGCAAAAGCGTAGAGAGAGAAATATTGACGGAGGATCGAAGAAACCGATAATGGGTAAGGGAAAGATACTGAAAACGGTTTTTTTTAAATAATAAGGAGTGGAAGGATTAACACTCCATTAGTCGCGCGTTCTACTATTGTAGACCAGGCATGCATTTCGTGGGATTTTAACATTAATTGTGGGTGTCTAATGCACACACTCATAGTATTCCTCTATTACTAGCTGGTGATCACAATTAATACCCTTTCGGCAAACTGCGCGATCGCACTTGTTAGAAATTTCGCACTAAAACTAAAATTCTACAATAGTAGAGCGCGCGAGCACTCGCGTGTCATTTTTGTCGGAAGTTTACCTATCGATTTTATTTTATGTAAGTGTTTATATTATGTATAAATATTGTTATTATGAAATTTTTTGTTTGATAATATTATTTTTAACCGAAGTAACTATATTTCGCACAATGATGGCACATATTTTGAGGTGGTTGGAAGAAGTTATTACTGATGAAGCAACCAGCAAAGTATGGAATAAATATATTTTTACTAACGGATACAAAGGTACCTTATGCCTACCGTATGGAAATATACGCAGGTGCTCAGCCAGATGGTCCTTATGCATAATCAAATAAAGTTGTGGACATTGTGCTACGAATGCTTACCCCGTTGGATGGTTTAGGTTATAACGTCACAATGCACAATTGGTTCACGAATATACCTCAATGCTTAGAACTCTTAGGTAGCAAAATTACTGTCGTAGGCACTGTGAAGAAAGATAAGCCACAAATTCCCAAAGAATTCAAAATCACAAGAAACAGAAGCGAAACGAGTTCAATTTTTGGCTTTCAAAAACAAGGTACTTTAGTATCTTACATGCCAAAATCAAAGAAAGTGGTGCTTATATACTCAACTATGCACTATGATGATCACATTGATTTACAAACAGCAGAGAAACGTATGCCGGAAATAATAACTTTTTACAACAATACCAAATATGGCGTGGACATTGTAGACAAAATTTGTAGTATTTATGAGGTCTCCAAAAACTCTAGGCGATGGCCACTTACCATTTTCTTTAATTTAATGAATATAAGTGCAATAAACGGTTATATTGTACATACAATAGACAAGGACTACAGAAATAAGGCCAGGAAGGATTTTTTTATATGAACTTGGTTTTCACCTAGTCGCGCCATGCATACAACGCAGAATAAATATTGAAGGTATTGAAAAATCATTGAAAATGAAAGGGAAAATCCTTTTGGGTATGAAAGCCATCGGAATTACAACCATGCCCAGCACAACTCCCCAACACTGGTCGAGTCGGGAAATGTTCCTTTTGTGGCAGAGCGCGCAATAAGTCCACTAGAAAACAATGTGACACCTGTAAAAAGTGGATTCGTCCTCAACATCAAGTTCTTCAATGCCTTGACTGTTGTAAAAATGATAAAGACTGTTTGGAAGATATGAGCGAGTAAAAAAGGAGACTGAGAAGGTTTGATGCCAAAAAAATCATTGATTTTTCTCAAAATTCACAAGGAGTCTGATATTAAGGGCCTAATAAATGGTAACAATTATGTTTCGTTTATTTTAGTTTCTTATTAAAGTTTGTTTTCACATGATATTGAAGTATTTTTATATTTGTTTATTGTTCCTGTAAAATCTTTACACAAAATAGTTCCACATATGTAGAGCGCGCGAGCACTCGCGTCCCAAACAGGGGCGCGCGTAATGGAGTGTTAAGCAGCACGCTATACAACGCGGAGAGTATGTGAGTATTCCTGCGAAGGCGGATCAAGAGCCATTTGAGCTGTTTGTGAAATTCGGAGATATGATCATATTTACGAAGCCTAAATATAAATCTAATGCATAAATTTTGAATGCGCTCAAGCATATTAAGCTGCTCCTCGGTAATTTCAGGATCCTATCCTTGACTATGCTGATATTTGCTATCAGCATAGTCAAGGATAGGCAGAAGTACAGACTGGGCGAGCATATCTTTAGTTGCTATGGGAAGAAAATTACGTAATCCACGTAATTACGTACGTTTTTACTTTAAAATATAGCCTATTCAATCGTTTTTCTAAATATATTTCTTTTATTCAACATTAATCTCTACAGATTCGTTTTTTAGTAATGAAGATTATTTTATTATAAAAATAGCGTTCATCTTCCTTTGATATAAACGAAATACAGAGAAATATTGGCACATACTAAAACGTGGTGTTTTTGGTAGGAACATGACCATTGAGTTGCTTCTGTTTTATCGTTTCAATAATGTCTTAAAATGGATTTTGATGATAGTGATGCAATTTTGTGTATTAATTGTCTGCGCTCGTAAACTGTTAGAGAAAACGACGAAACAATTGCTTTGATGTAGATATAAACCTCGAATTATTTTGATGGCTTCGGCGTTTTATAAACTTGAGTAGATGTCGTCATCGACTGTTCGTTCTTTGAGTTGTCGTCAAATTCTCCCGAAAACTTCGCATCCGAAGAAGAATTGCGAACGAAGATCCTGAATGAAATGAAGATGAGGCTTAAATGACAAGCGTCCAAGCCAAAATTCTTAGTTAAAATAGTTAAAAACGTTTCGTTCTTGCTCAGGCATTAACTTTCCTTTTTCAATTTAAAACATGTTTTTTAGGATTTTCCCAAGAACAAAAGAAATAAAAACCATTTAGTTATGCTTACAATTTATCGTTTTATTACCTACATATTTTTGTATAACTGTTCGAAAAGATGTCAAGCACCCAATTTCGTTCATCTCCTTTAATAATTGATTTTTCTATATTATGACAAAAGAATATGCTAGGAATATGTATATTGTTTTAAAATATGTTAGATATTTATGTTGAAAACTTGAAAAAAATTTTTGTTAAATTTTCTGATTTTCATTAAAATTGTTTTGGAAACAGTTAAGGCAGACACATTCTGATCCTACATACGCAACGTATGCAACGCAATTATGACATCCGGACTCTTGATTTTGTACGAAAAACTATGCACTAGAAACACGCTTTCGTATGCAACGCAATCAGAAGCGTCCAACGCAAAGTCAATCTTATGATTTATAGATCATCGTGGCAAGGTAGAGGGGTTGTTCGTAGGTAATTCCATGAGTATGACCAGCGTGTTCCTAGAACTTACGCGTAACACGTCATAAACAAATAGACCTTTGAAATAGAATAAACGCGTGCACTGTGCGTTTTTTTATCAATGAGAAATGAACAGCTTATCGATTTAGAAAGGCGATACGAATATTTTTTTTACAATATTAGGTGACGAATATAAAAAATTAATACTTCACTCGTGTATGGTATTCTAAAACCCAATATTTCGCTTCATGACTACGAAGTTAAGATGCGAAGGTATTGGGTTCGTAAAATAAAATTTATTTCTTAGTAGCGTGGATATATTTGTTTATAAACAACAGACAAAATTTGATATTGAAATATTAATAAACTTACTTTCAAAATCAGATATATTTTATATTATACGTAGTAGAGCTATGCTTCAGCTATATTAGTAGTTTAGTTGTAGTACGAATGGGTCGGCTCAACCGGGAAAAAGCCACGCTCTCACAAAATACCATGTAAATTACATATGTTAATATTATCCCATTGAAGCATAAATAATTTTCTAGGTCAGCCATGACAAACATTTTAAATTAAGTATTGTTTTTGATTAAAGGTTTTGTAATTTTTTTTCATCTTTCATACTTCTGATTTATGCTAAATTGTGAAAAGTTGATGACTATTATTGGCCCTATGTAAAACATATTATATAGGATTTTTTTCACAGAATGAAGGCTGTTGTTATCCCTAATGAATAAATAAATAAAATATCAGCTTAGCGCTGCTGTGTTTCGTATAGTGAGTGTAGAGAAACAGAGACTATTTTACTGATAACGAGGTATTCCATCTTAGTCCTTACGGGTGTTAACGCGTCTGCATTTTGATTCTGAATGGAGTAATGAAAGACAAATGTAGATGTCTATGAGTCACAGCAACCACTTTCCATCAGGTGAACTGTGTGCTCGTTTATCACCCTTATCCTATTAAAATTGTTATAAAGGTGCGTCTGTTAAGAAGTGATAAGAGTGCCTGACACCAAACGTACGTTTCATAATTGTGACAAGTGTGTACACCAAAGCAAGAGGGTTGCATCACACGTTGCTTACGTGGGACCAATCTATTTCTCCTCTTATACGAAAATGAATGCATGGAAAGATGTGTCAGCTACAAACATAAGAACAAAAATATTCGCTAGTTTGTTAATTTACGAAACGTCACGAACAGTTAAAATGATTCAGTTATGACTTTATCTGTGTTATACGTTGCCATAAGCTGGACCAGATGACATGATGTGAATCTTCATTTAACTCGATAATAGTCATACTTACCAATGATAGATTAAATCTAACTTTTGGACCATAAAGCAATTTCCTAGGTACCCGTAACGGGCTATTAAAGTTCACTGCTGAACATAGGCCTCCCCTATAGATTGCATAATAGCTGGAATATTTTTCACAGTGTCACGCTAGTCAAACGTGTCGACAATCACATTATTTAGTCGTTATTAGGAAGACGCTGCTGCTCATCTCCTGATTTGTTTCCCTCTGTAACCTCTCACGGGCCAGTGGATGTTCTCATACCGCCACTACTCGGTGGACGGTGGTAATTCAATGTAATTTCGTACTATCTGCAAAGACTTCCGGCAGCCGGTCCAACACCTACAATAAACAGTTCCAAATATAAGCGGACTCATGCAGTCATTAGTAGCTGCCTCGTTTGTGAACAGCCAGCTCGTTTGTCGCTATTAAGGTAATGTTTAAATTAAGGAAGTGGTAACCTATCACAACTTATAATTTCACTTTATTTAACTCTCGTTTTCGTCTGACTATGTTAACTTAACATTGGCCATGTATCTCGTGCATTACACACCCTATTATATAAGCAAATTTTTAGGCCTATTGTTAGCTAAAGATCATATAAATGAACGAAAATAAACAGAGTGAATCGGTAGAGAAACTCTCTGCTAAATGCTGCCCCTGTCTGCTACAGTGAAAGCCCCAATTGATTTATGAACTCAGTCAGGACTATTTAGCTGGATACACTTAATACCATCACGCTATTATCACCAGTTATCTTACAACTTACATAAACGTTATTTCAATGTTCTGTTTTAATTTAAAGTGAACTTTTAATTAATACAAAAAAGAACAGTGCAGCGTTTTTAATAAAAACTCAAAGCGCGCGGATAAAATACTAAAGATATTCGTCAAAATTACGTTAAAATAATGAGACAGAAACCATCGCGCGAAACAACCGCATGAATATTTTAACAAAATTATGAATTTTCTGTAAATTTTATGAAATTATGAGTATTTGCAGCATCCTCAAATTGTATGTTTTTAAATTATAATGCGGATAAGAGGCTGATATGTGAGGATTTTGTAGAAATTCTAAAATTAAACGAAGTGACTAACGAGCGTAGAGAACAACAAGGATAATAACATTATGTGTAGGTAAGGCATCGGTTTTTCGTTTAATTTGTAATGGCCAACGTTCTTTTTTCACGAGCAAATATGATATTTGTCAAAACCACAGCGCACTTTCAAACGAGTGGCGTTGTCTTACCGATATTATCATTCATTAAATAATTACAGCATATCCTATAAAAGTCCGCTGCTGAACTCTTCCTCCGTCACAGAGTTTCGCCTCATAAGGTGGATATTTGGAACAACTGTCACGTTTGACATCCGGGTTAGCTGCCGTAGTTATTACTATATTAAGTTGTTATCACGATGCTGCCGCCATCTCCTGAATCATTTCTCTCTATCGACTTTTGCAACACCACGGGATGATGTGGACTAATGGACTGGGCTCTTATACCGCCACTACACGGTGTTTAAAATAATACTTGGTCAAGAACGCTTACCGTATCTTGCAAAGATATTTACATATTATAAGATGTTATAACATATTTCGACTTTGTCCTTAAATAAGCTTTTGTTTATATATATTTTACTTTATACACAACCACTGTATATACATGATATAGGTGTCCACAGACACTTAAAATAAGGTTTGTTCCATGACAAGAGTATCCATAAACCGAGGACAGCTTCAAAATTGTTTAAAGTGACAAATACAGGCGCGAAACTCGACTTTATATATTTTTCAAATTTATTAACAAAATTTAAATTGTTTGAGTTCAATAAATAATGACTCAATGGTTTGAAATTTGGTTCTTTACTATTAATGTCTTAATTGCAGATATAAAAGTGAGCTCTAATTAATTTAAGACGAACTTGTATACTTCCCCTTATATTCTTGCATATGAGAAAGTATTGCAGATCTTTGACAAATATGTATTTAATAAAGGCACCTGGATACAATAACTATTTGTGCCAAGCCTTTCAAAAACCAAGTAGCAAAATAACTTTCACGATCAATCCTGCACCAGTTCGATATTGACTCTTCACTTCGATGCTAAATTTATGCGCATCGTTCGAAATTATATTTGCATTTAATCCAAACTTACTTTTATTATTACTAAAAGCGGTTCTGTGAACTTAAAGGAAGTTTAAGTATACTGTATTTTAGAATTTTGTATATCATAAGATACGACGTGCCTGTTTGGTAGATATATGGATATGAAAACATAGCATGTTCAAGAAACCAGCAACGACTATAAACACGTCATTATGCTCAGTTCAAACACACAGCTAACGCTAGTTCAATCAATAATGTTCACCGAAATAAATTATACGTCAGAGTCTGAGTACGAAAAACATTTTCTTGTTTTAAAGAGCACTTACAATATTGTAACGTACATTTACAGTCATTAAAACAAATTATTTAAACTAGTTTTAAACTACACTCCAAATATTTCAAGGAACTACACAGTTGTCTCTTAAGTTCTATTAACAATTTACTACCACTAAGATTTTGTTCCTCTGTCGTAGAATCGTTTCTTACACATAAGTTATAATATTTATCAGATATTATAATTAACAGAAAACAAGAACTAGTTAAATATATTTTTTTTTTACTTTTACGTTTATTTCTTTCGAATTATATTTCAAAATAACAATTTTGACAACCTGATAGTAAGTGGTTTCTCTCCTGGGTGATTGTAGATCCAGCCTCTGAAAATAACCACTCACGGGATACCGAAGTTATTACGATAGGCGAATAGTCTTATCGAGGCTATGAAGCCCAGGCAATAACCCTTTCGTGATATCCCACATGTAATATATGAAACTCGTCTTCTGCTTTAGTTTTATTTCTTATGATGTGGTGCGTTAATTTTTTATGGTACCTTCAGTATTATCGCATCTTCTGAATACCTACATCTACGAAACTATAACGAAATACAAACAGGTGAATAACCTTCATAAAAATCAATATTTCAGAAAAATGATTGTAACGAAGTACGAAGTACCGTAAGCCGATAAAATAATTTCCATTGCAAAATAACTATTAACATATATATTATATAAGACTGCACTTAAGCTATTCATTAAGTTAAAGCTCAAGCAATATAATTATTAATAAGAAAATGAATAAAACAGTTTCAATCCATTTTCAATATTTGTAAACTTATCTTAATTTATTATCACAATAAAAATAACTACAATTTTACATCGAAACAGGAATTAATAATAGAAGACAATTGTACTTCTAAAGTTCAAGTATATTTATTTTCGGCTGAAAGACCATTCGCATGTTTGTTGGTTCGTAGTTATGATTTTCGAGAATTAAGTTATTTCTGCTAAATACTCGTAAACCTTTTAACTTTAAAATTTAGACGTTATCTAACTTTGACATATTTTGTTTCGAATATTTATTTTTTGGCAACATAAAATTTGTGGTAATCATCGTTCGCAACTTTTAACATACGGAAGCTTATACTTTCGAATAGTTGGTTATTTCGTCACCTTTGACGGCAAAACATCGTTCATAAAACATAGCTCATGAAGAACCATGTTTATGAACGATATATCCATGTTCGAAAGATATGAAGTATCATTTACATCCATAGTCGCGCATCGTATAAGTGCCCTAACCCCCCTTAGTGTTTTTACACTGCACGGTGGAAGGGGCACTGCAGACCGGGTCCGCTTTGACGCCCTAATTAGGGACCCTAACCTTATTCTTACTACACCACCCTGAATCAGGGCGTAGGCTCCCTAATTCAGGGTTGTGTAATAGGGGTATTACCGGTACGAAAATGACACTCTAGAACCTTTCTTTCCCATCAGTTCTCGGCTAATCTGATACTGATCAATGTTTTTTGTATATCGGAATGTATTGAATGAAAAAGGTGATTTAGTTAATAAATAAATAGTATGATGAAATTAAGCTTTTTTTAAGTCATCAAAAAGATTGAAAGATTGCAAACACTTTCACGTTCGCTATAAAGTATTCTCATTTTTCAACAAAAAGCTAGAAATTACAACAATTCTTTCCAAAAAAAAATACATATTTTGTTTTCATTTACTAAACTGTAAAGAAAACAAACAATATTTGTATTCTCATATTAACTGAGCATTTTATATAACAGAAAACAAAAGCAGCATGATAATACGACATAAATTTCATATTGTTTTATTAACATAATAAAAGAGCAACAACAAGTGACATAAGGTAAACCTGAAGCATTTGTAAACATTTCACGATATCATCTTGCAACTTCTGTATTATATTTTGACACGAACGTACGACATACTATGGATTCTAACCTAAATGTCATCCCACATTCATCCTGGATCCCTAGATATAAACAGAGGTCTGTTACTAACAGAAACTTAACTAGGAATGTGGAAACTATATTCACTACCTATAAGCGTGAAACGGAACGTCGATCTGCGATTTATAGATCGTCGTGGAGAGGATGTTCGTGCGTGATCCCACGCTTATGACACACGAATGGGTCGGCTTGACCCGAGAAACACCACGCTCTCACAGAATACCAAGGAAATAGCAGCTTAACGGTGCTGTTTTTCTTATGGTGAGTGTAAAGAAACAGATACCCCTTTTACATAAAACGAGGCCTTCTATATTAGTCCTTGCGGGTGATAACGCGTCTCCATTTTTATTCTGAGCTGAGTAATCAAGGATAAATGTAGATGTCTATGAGTCACAGCAACCACTTACCGTCAGGTGAAGTGAGTGCTTGTTTATCACCCTTATTCTAGTTTTAAAAAATGTTATAAATGTACGTTTGTTAAGAAGTGACACGAGTGCCTGACGCCAAACGTACGTTTCATAAGTGGGATCAGTGTGTAAACAAACGTGGGATTGTTGCATGGCATACGCTGCGTACGTGGGACCAGTGTTTTTTCTCTTATAAGAAAATATTATTATTAATTTACAAAACGTCACGAACAGTTAAATTGATTCAGTTATACCTTTATCTGCGTTACACGGTGCAATAAGCTGGACCAGACGACGGGATGTGATTCTTCATCTAATTCGATAATAGGCATACTTACTAATAATGAATTAAATATGAATTTTGGATTGTCAAGCAATTTTCTCGTTACCCGTTACTGGTTATTAAAGTCCACTGCTGAACATAGATCTCCACCATAGATTTCATCATAGGGGGGATATTTTCCACAGTGTCACGCTAATGTCACGTTATTACGAAGAGGTGGATATTCTTCACCGCCATTATACGGTGGACGATGGTCACCAAATGTCATTTCGCACTATCTACAAGGACTTCCGTCAGGCGGTCTAACACTTACAACAAACAGTTCCAAATATAAGTAGTCACATGCAGTCATTAGCAGCTGTCTCGTTTGTGAGCAGCCAGCTTGATTGTCGCTATTAAGATAATGTGTACATAAAGGGCGTGGTAACTAATCACAACCTATAATTCATTTTATTTATTTCTCGTTTAGGTCTGTCTATAGTGAGGAAATGCATCTCGTGCATTACGCATCCCATTATATATCCAAACTTTTGATGAGTGGACGAAAAGGAACAGGGTGCATCGGTGGAGACATAGAAAATAAACGAATTAACACTTCTGCTAAAATGTAAGCCCCAATTTATTTTTCAACTAATGACTATCTAACAGAATACACTAATTACCATCACGCTATTGTTACCAATTACCTACCTAACAAGTTCTATAAACGCTATTTGATTGTTCTGTTCTAATTTAAAATGATTTTTTATTAGTACAAAAGGAACGGCGTAAGCGTTTTTAAACAAACGCAAATATAAATGCAGTATAAGTTTGCAAATATAAACGGGATAAAACTGGATCTATTTATTAAAATTACGTAATCATAATGAGATAGAAACCATCGCGTAAAACAACCGCATGAACACTTTAACAAATTTATGATTTTTCTTTAAATTTTATGAAATTATATGCAGTATCCGCTAGTTGTATATTTTTAAATTATAATTCGGATTAGGGGTTGAATTGTGAAGATTTTGTGGAAATTCTAAAATTACATAAAGCGACTAACTAGATCAGCGAGAAATAAAGATAATAACAATATGTGTAGGTAAGGCATCGGTTTTTCATTAAATTTAATGCCGACGTAAAGTCACGTTCTTTTTAATGAGCAAATATAATTTTTGTCAAAATTACAGCGCTCAACGAGTAGCGTCTTAAAATGAAGAACCAACATTATTATTATTTTATTATTTACAGCCTATTCTGTAAAAGTCCACTGCTGAACTCTACCTCCGTCACAGAGTTTCGCCTCATAAGGTGGATATTTGGAACAGTTGACACGTTTGACATCCGGGTAAGCTACTTATTACTATAATAAGTGGTTATCATGATGATGCTGCTGCTATCTCCTGTGTCATTTCTCTCTATCGACTGTTGCAACACCACGGGATGAATGATGTAGTTAAATTAATTCTTGCTCAAGTATGTTTACCGTATCTTGCAAATACCTTGCGAAGATGTTATAATACAAATTGACTTTGTCTCTAAATAAGCTCTTGTTTATATATTTTGTACTTTATACACAACCAACGTCCACAGTCACATAAAATAAGGTTCGTTCCATGACAAGAGTATCCGTAGACCGAGGACAGCTCCAAAATTGTTTGAAGTGACAAATATAGACGCGAAACTCGACTTTATATATTTTTAAAATTATCATCACAATTTATTTGTTTGAGCTCAATGAATAATGACACAATGGTTTGGAATTTGGTACTTTACTGTTAATTTCTTAATTGCAGATATAAAAGTGGAGCTCTAATTAATTTAAGACGAACTTGTATACCTCCCTTTGTATTCTTGCATGTGAGTAAGTGTTGCAGCTCTTTGAAAAATATGTATTTAATATAGGGACCTGGATACAATAATTATTCGTGCCAAACCTTTTAAAAACCAAGTAGCAATATATCTTTCACGATGAACCATGCACCAGTTCGATATTGACTCCTCACTTCGATGCTAAATTTATGCGCATCGTTTGACATTATATTTGCATTTGATCCAAACTAAATTTTGTAACAAAAAGCGGTTCTGTGAACTTTAAGGAAGTTTAACTAAACCGGAATTTTGAATTTTTTTATATCATAAGATAAGAGTTCCGACGATAAGCCTGTTTTATAGATATATAGATATGAAAACATAGCATGTTCAAGAAACCAGCAACGACTATAAACACGTCATTATGCTCAGTTCAAAATGAGCTGTGTGTGGTAACGCTAGTTGAATCACTAATGTTCACCAAAATAAATTATACGTCAGAGTCTGAGTGCTAAGAAAATTTTCTTGTTTTAAGGTGCACTTATATATCTTGGTGCGTACATTTACAGCCATTAAACCAAATTATTTAAACTAGTTTTAAATTACACAACAAATATTTCAAGGAACTACACAGTTATTTCTTTACTTATACTAATAATTTACTACCACTAGGATTTAGCTCCTTTGTGGTGGAGTCGTTTCTTAGACGTAAATATAAACAAATATCTACACCAGGAACATTTATTTGTACCCTTATTAAATAAATTTTTTACACTGCGCCACCGAGCTGTAATTGAACTGACTGTAGCTTGACTGGAACCGGGGCATTTGTAACTTAATTGCAATGAAAAAAAAATTAAACGGTGAAATGATTAATGGATTATTTTTTTGTTTTTTCGTTTACTTAACAAACTTCTTCTGACAAAAATTTGTCAGAGATATTTGTATATAAAAAAAAGCTTTAATGGTAAAGAAATAAGAATACTTTTTCTAAAATTTTTTTTCATTATCTTTGTAACGGTGCTGTGCACTCAGAGCAATTAAGAAACAAAAGACAGAGCGCTACGTACATTTCCAATGACACCAAGCTAAAATCATACACATCGTTATTGTTAGAACACGCACTCACATACGGATATGCATATTATAAATTAATTTGCAACTAACTTTAACTCTCATTACCCTTAGCTCACATAAACATAACAACTCAAACATATAAATAATTTATTGCCAAGTTTGAGTAAACGTAAAAGTAGCTTGAGCATTTAAAATAAAAGGCAAAACACAATAATGTCCTCCAGACCGAATTTCGGTCATGGCGGTCTGCCTCAACGGAGACTAGTCATCGGCGCAGGAGAGGGTTATAGTGCCAAAGTGCTTGGGTACTGGGTATTGGTGCTTACACCTTGCACTTTCCATATTCCCTCACTCTCATGATTCGAAGAGCTAATAAACCGACACCATCGGAAAGAGATCAGGCGCTGGACCAACGGCCTTACGTGCTTTCCGAGGTACTGGGGTGAGACACCGCCAACTTCCTGACTCCGGAGAGCTACTGAAAACTTCTTGACGGAAAAGTTGATAAATATTTGATTTTTTGACCCGCGACATTTGACACCAGGACCTCACGATTAGCAGTCGCACAACTATAACCACTAGACCAACGAGGCAGTCAGGGAAAACATAATTCCTACGTTTTAACACGTTATGTTCAAACAAAACGCTATCCCGATGCAGTATGTTAGAGTGTCCTGCACTACCATAAAAATAAAATGCACGAGCTCGTTTTTGTGTTACAACTCGCATATGTGGATGGCACCAGTATTAATTGTACTGAAAGTAAAGCTTCCATATGATGAAGAAAAGAAGAAATGCATTTAATTCCAGTTTAAGCACGCAATACAACAAGTAAAAGTAAAGTAAAGTTACAGCCTATATACGTCCCACTGCTGGGTACAGGCCTCCCCTTATTAAGCTATTGCATAGCTTCTATCACGGGCCTTGAGCGCGGGGACCGAATCCAGAAATTCCGTAACGAAAAAAACCTCACGCTCCCCACTCCGACGGGCACGGAGGTGTGGCGTTGAAAGCCGTGCATCGTCTAACGTCGTTTCAGTTCGGCAGACTTCGGCACTCGGCAGACTTCGGCACGGTGTTTGTGTGCGTGCGACTAGTCGTATGCGTGTACACTAGCTGCTAACTGAATGATAAAAATTCCTGAATAACCTACATGTATTGTAAGATATTAAAAATATTTTAAACAATACTAACTTCTCATTTATACAATAAGAGAAAAAAAATCTTTTTCTTATCGGTCACCAAGCTCAAAAAGTGTAACTTGATTTAATATCAAAGACTTAACTGCATAAATAAAATAAATAATTAATTATAATTGCATAAGTTGATAAAAAATGCTATGCAATAGCTTTACCGCGGCAGTCCCCGAGTGCCACACGTCTTTTTTCTGAGAGGGTTTTCAAACAACAAGTGAAAAGTAATTAATTGCAAAAAATATAAATAAAACTAAATTAAAAGTAATTTTACGACATTATAAATGATATTGCTCAGCACGCATACATTTTTCGCCCTGGAACCAAAAGCATCGGAAAATTGTTTGTTGTATTGTCGATCATTAGGGAATTCCTATATTATCTTATATTTATAGTGGACTAGCTGCAGAAAAGATATATTTAAAGAAAAAAAGTATCAGATTTTGAGGTTATAATAGAACTACCACTATTATGGTTTTTATCATTTGGTGTGATTTTTAAGAAACTGAAAAACAATATCGTGTTACATTTAACAATTTTAGTAACGTCTTTCAACAACATAAAACCACTAGCAGAGCCGCAATTTACACAAAATACACTTTTCATTGCATTTGCGTAACAAAGAGAATATAAACTCCGTTAGTAAAAGTAAATGTATAAAAGGGCGCCAAACTACTCTACCAACATCAAGACATGAAATTAATTTTTAGAACAACAGTGCTGACAACATAGGCGAATTATACTAGTTCTGTAAATGTCTATCCTCGAATAATTTTATCGATATAATGTTAATCAATTTATTTTTTATCGTAATTTTTACAATAAAAATATTAATTATCATAAACTCGTAAGGGATCGTTTAGATAGAAGTAAGCCACACGCTTTTCTAAACCATCATTAGAAAACCTGATCATGATGAAATAATTAGGTTTTGTTCACTTCAGCGTTATTCTAACTACCTATTTATTTTCCAGTTTGACCTCATTCATTAGGTATAGTTGGTATTTTAAATTATACTTTTAGGGAATAAGAAAAAGAAATGGTGGTTGATTGTTTTTATTACAGTTTTTTATTTGCACTTAATTCGAAATAAATTCAAAACAAGATTCAGATGAAAAATATGCTACTGTTTATTCAAAATTCAAAAGATCGATTATAAGTGATTGGGCGTCCCTAGTAATTTTACACACCACATGACGTTTGGCGAAGATGGCGACGATTAATGTTATAAGTCGAATAGAATACTTTTGTATTGATTTTATTTTGGCATGCAGCTAGTCCGTGTTATAAAAGTATTTTCAACAAATATAATAAAATAAATAATTATTTATCGTGTATGTCGGATGTTTTTATTGCACAGGGCGATTTTGGACATTGTCCTTTAAGAAAAACAAAAATACCTCGTGCTGCAGCATGAAACTGCGAAGTTTCCATGCTGCAGCACGTTGCAGCAAGTTTTTTTTTTTTTTGCGCCCGAAGCAATTAAAGGGCTACCCTATACGTAGGGAGGCGGAAAATGCATTACGCATACCACGATAGCCGGTCTATCGTGGTTATGAGGGGCTCACTGTCCTACCGGGGACCCTACGTGATACCCTCTAAAAACGCCTTTGGGGACAGGCAACCGGCTGATTAAGCTCTATTGTGCCTTATCATGAGTGACCCTCTTTTGGGAAAAAGAGGGCGCAGGCGGCTATGAGCCGCTGAGGGAGTGCCTACGAAGGCAAATTAATGTTAGTTAATACAATAATTTAATTTAATTAGAGTTGGCCTGAGCCGCCAGGAGACAGTTCAGGTCGTTTGACAGTTTATTAGGCGGGTCCGAGAGAGAGTTTCTCGGCCTGCGGACACGATAGCGAGAGGGCGGTGGGGCTGCATAAGAAGCTGCCTCACGAATTAATTGATTTGGGTGCGACTCTGAGACTTTGAAAAAGTTCTCAGAGAGTTTTTTAAGGAATTGTTGAATTGTTGAGAGCTCTAAGTCCCGATGAAGGTCGGTATTACGGACGTACCAAGGTGCGTTCGCAGCTCGACGGCGGAAGAGGTTCTGAACTATTTGGAGTTCATTTATAATGTTAGGGTTTGCGTGGGCAAAGACGGGGCCCGCGTAGGACGATAGCACTGGTTTTCAGTCCAGTCCTTATATAGTGGCAACTCGAGCGGTTGAGTTTTTTTATAGGATAGGGGTGACAAACGAGCACACAGTCCACTTGACGGTAATTGGTTGCTGTGGCCCCTATACATTTACATCTATCCTCGATTACAAATCAAAATGCAGACGAGTTGTCACCCGTGAAGACTACGATGGTGCTTGGTTTCCAGTGAAAAGGGTCTCCGGTTCATTAAGCTACCGCTTGAAGTCCGAAAATTTAAAATAATAACATATATATATATATATATATATATATATATATATATATATATATATATATATATATATATATATATATAATTATCCTACAAGAAAAAAGGCTAGTTATTATGTTAGTCCATATATATGGAGCATAAATATAAATGTACTAACAATAGAATTTTTTCTAATAGCGTATGTGCGCGAAGCAATATGTATAGTTATGTATTAATAAAAAATAACTAAAGTACATAAAAAACGACTCGTATAAAGATTTCTGTATTAATTTATAGGAAGAAACAAAAACAAATGGGCTACCCACATTATATGCAACTTCTCTGTTAGATTCAATATTGTTATATTTACATTTACATAATACAGGATTTAGTAAAATTTAAAG